>CM052099.1:4217531-4228587 GCA_028453745.1 Agapostemon virescens
CTAATAAGTACTATAAAGTATAATAAGTACGATAAAGTACTATCTACTAATGCAGAAGTACTATTCCGATGGGATTACGGCTTTACCCCAAAAATGGCAAAAGGTCATAGATAATAATGGCCAATATATACTTCAATAAAATTCATTGTGAATAAAAGAAACATTTAACCCTTTGCTCTCCGAGCAATTTTAATTCCTAACTCGAGGCACACATTTGTCTTAGAATAATTCCATTGTACGTGCTTCATTTCCTTCCGTGCGTATCAAATTCCTTAATATTAATCGTACGCGCAACATTTCAATTTTGATCATCTTTTTAAGTACAAACATTGTAATGTAAAAATTCTTTTGAATAATAGTCTGACAATTTGTAGTGTCGCCTCAGAGGAGTCATTTGAGTGCTAAGGGTTAACATTGAAACCAATGGACCAGTCATGATAACTGATTTAAGATTCTTCCATTCAAAGATTATTGAAATTGTAAAGATGCTTTCCTGGGAATTTATTAAATAAAATTATTAATTAAATTACAGACTGTAATACAAATTTCATATAGCCAGAATAAATGCAGTTTTTTCACTTTTACAAAGCAATACAATTCAATGAGGAATTCCAAGATAATTTTATGAAAACTGCAATTAAAACATTACAAATTCAATTTGTGAATTGTACAAACCCAATACGTGAAGGGTTAAACATTTTCTCTTAAATAATAATTTCGGAGCTAACTTCTTGGTTCGTAATTGTAATTGCTATACCGATTGAAAAATTGATTTAACACTAAGGGTTAAGGGTTAATAAAAAAAATTACAAAAATGTCTCAATACTTTTCCGATTATCTAATATATATATAAGCTTTGCGTGTGAGTGTACATATTATAAATTGAACCACCAGAGGGACAGGACGAGCGAACATCGAAGAAAGAGAGAAAAATAGAGACAGAGAGATTGATAGGCTAGAAAAATCTTGATAGATTGTTTACCGAATAAACAGGAACATCTTTTCACCATCGGAACTCAATAGTGAAAATAGTGTCCGCTATAGACTGGGTTTTAATCAATAGTTCCCGATTAATATAAGAGTGGGAAGCATAAACATTTAATTGCTGATTCTCTATTTTTAGGTTAGATGAACTCGTGTACATATTGTAATTAATTTACTTAATTTTTTAATAATAATAATCTGAATATTCTATTTTTAGACGAATCAACCTGTGTTTATTTGCTTCAATAAACCTCCACATATTACATATATATAGGAAATTTGAAAATCGATCGGAGGGGGTTTTCGATGGTGCAAAGGAAAAATCGGCGGAGCAAAATATAATGGGTTTTATCGCGATCTACGTGCATCCGACGCATCTAGCCATGGTGACACCCAGCAGTTTCCAGAAAAAGCCGGCGCCTATTGGTGGTCCGCGGGCCAATGGTACGTGTCCTTTGAGATCGTGCGAGCAAACGTAGCTCGTGGCGGCAGTTTGGTCGCGAGCGAATGGTCACTCCTGCGCCGACCACCGTGCCGCGCGGATCTATTGCGCAGGTGTGGCTTGCGGATACTCTCTATCGTTCACCTTTCCCCCTCGATCTTTCTCCGCTGCTATCTCCCTCCCGTCTTCTCTTTGTATCCCTCCTCCCTGACGCTTCGAAGGCCAGAAATTCCAGTCTCTTCTCGAAATAGATCGATGACACTCGTCCGAACAATCCCGCGTGTGTGCACGCATCGCGTACAACCGGCCACATCTATACTTGCTCGTGTACAAGGTGTTTCAGAAATTCGTGGGTCGAGCATTGCACTCTCCTCCGAAGCTCCGTCAAACCGGCGGCGTCTGCAAATGCATATCGTCGAGTCGTTCGCTTCGTCGAACGAAATTCAAGCAGCCGATTCGCTAGAAGCTTTCAGCCGGCAGAAAGTAGATCTTGGTAACAACAATTACCGAACAGACGACTCTCTACGATGACTCGGATACATGTCGCAAGTCTCTATGCTGATAACGCCCGCACCTCGCTCCAATAAGATCGCGAGCTAATCGTTCGCAGATTACCACGCTGGCACAGGCGATCGTTAATGCTATTTACTCGCTTCTCGTCGAATCAATCACAAACACAAACGAATAGAGCACCCTTACTCTTGTTAGTCGAGCCACCCCTGGTTCCGAAACCACAACGCTCGAAGCGCAAGAAAGTAACAACGTATCCGATCATAAGCGAGCGTATTCGAGATCGGCCGCCGGTTTTCATTCGCGTTTTCTCTCGCCTGCGATTCGTACCTCGTGAGTTTGAACAGGACCACCACCGGGTGCCTAGGCTCGTTCAACTCGAGTAGCCGAGGGGAACGACCGGGTTCGCTAGATCCCGGTAACGAGACGATTCATCGCGCCCCGTTGCATTGTTCGAATAACATTTATGAATCAGCCTGTATATATACACGCAGCCGCGTCTGACTCGCGGCTCTCTCGGGGCCGATGTCTCTGAAATAACCAAGCGAGGCTCACTCGCAGAACAGGGGAATAAGGTGCAATGCACGCACCCGTTCACCACGGCCTCCTCTTTCCTCCTTCTCCGGCCCCGCGTTCCCTGTCTCGCTTCGTTTCTCCGGCTCTGCCTCCCCGGTCTTTTCTCCCTTTCCCTCGCTTGCACGCTCTGCAACCGTAGTTGCATCCGACAGTGTCTCGAATGGCAGTGGGGGTCACACTATATTAAGATTGAACTCCACTGACACGGCCGCCCAACTGCGTTCATTCTCCTCCTACTCTTGCTTTCTCTCTTTCTCTTCCCTCCTTCTCTCTATTCCTCCGCGTCTCGCGCACACGCCTTCCCCTTTTCTTCCTCTACATGTCTCTCTCTCTCTCTCTCTCTCTCTCTCTCTCTCTCTCTCTCTCTCTCTCTCTCTCTCTCTGTCTCTCTTCGTCTCTCGTTCTTTTATCTTCTCTGAACAACCATCTCCGTCCGCCCGATACGGTTCGCTATCCGCCTTGATGCGTCCCGTTCGTCGATTCGCATAGAGAAAACGCACTCGCTCGAAAATCAGATTGGGAAAGCTCGTTGCGTTTTTGCAACTAGAAGCAGCACCGCCTTGCGCGCGTTATCGTCGGAAAGGATGCTGAGGAAATGGCCACCGCTCGGTCACGCTGCGACGAGGCACGGTGCGCGGACGCTTCGCTGCAACGCACCGCACCCGGCCGAGGAACGTCGCGGATCAGCACGAGTGCTCCCACAAAGACGATATGAAAACCACGTTCCAGTAAAATCACTCGGAGGAACCGTGTCGTGCACCCGCCTTCGAGTATTCGTCATATCTAGGCACACAACTAGGAAGCCAGGTGCAATTGGTTCCTCTACCTTCGATGCGGCCGCCGCAACGGCGACACGGAAACGATCCGACCCCGCCGATGGAAACTTGATTTTTGTAGGATCGTTAACGCTAGAACTACCGAATAATAAATCCAACGATGTACGTTGCTTTGTAATAATAACGAGACTGTATCTATTGAAATTTCATACAATTCTTATTGTCACGTCATTAACCCCTTGACTACGGCAGACTTCTTTTTATTACCAGGAAAATAGCACTCGTACATATACTAACGATGCAACTGGGTTAACTAGTCATGCGAATACAATTTAAATACAAATTTAATAAAAACTGTAAAGGTGACTTGTAAATGAACACATAACATTGTAATAATTAACTTTAACACACGTAACTTTACAATAACTTTACACTACTTATAATACTCATAATACTTTATATAACTTTACTTTAACGCTAGAACTAGCAATTCAGTCATTTTGACTGATCCCCAGTTTTTTCTTTCGCAATTATTGAAATTATAAGAATGTTTTCATCAGAAATTTTTTGATGTACTTCTTTAGCACGTTAATTACGGCAGACTTCGAGACACACCGGTTGTACCATACGGTAGAAATTCAATTACCACGACATACGCCGAAAACGACGAAATTTTGGGTAGGGATGTATTTTTGTGAAAACATATTTCCATAATCGAACTACTGGATTTCACTGTATTAAAACAATATTATTTATTTCTTTGTATTCTGAGTCGAATTGCTATTATAAATATGAAAAATTTAATATTAATGTAAAGCTTTTTTCACAATATAACTAATAATCTAGTAATGTGTGATATAATTCGATACATGGATAAATACACAATACTACATCACGTTCCTTACATTCATAATGCGTCTCGTTTATTTTGCTATGTTTTCAACACAATACATATTTGCTTCTTGCGTTTTTTCAAATTGTATTTTTTTTCGCATGGAAACGGAAAATGCCTTTGTGTCAAGCGAAAAGCCTGATTATTAGGATTTCCATCTTTTGATTTACAATCATGTACTCTGCCTGAGCGCTATTTCTGTAAAACTTGTTTCATTAGATGTAAATGAAATTTACATATTTATTATTTATTAATAAAAAATTACATAGATATTTATATCAATGAAGCTGCGTCAAGCACCTTTAGGCGCCCTCAGTCTCAGGCGACCCACAATGGGATAAGCGCCTATAGGCGCCCACAGTAAGGAGTTAAAGAAGTACATCTGAAGATTTCTGATGAAAACATTTTTATAACTTCGATAATTGCGGAAGAATAAACTGGGGATCAGTCAAAATGACTGGTTTGGTAGTTCTAGTGTTAATTCGACGAAGAAATTGATGTTACTTGAGAGAGGATTGATTGAACTAGAATGAGGTAGACTCGATTATACAAGGCGAGGCACTTAAAACCGACCACTTGAATAACTCGACTGCTACCGGTGATAGGAAAACATTCATCAGGCAAAAATTATTTGGTATCGAGGGGCTAATCGTTTGATGTTACTATTTTTTTATAGGTGGAATCGTCAAGGAGATAGGAAGGTCATCTGTATTCTTTTAAATTTTAAAGTTACAAAAATTATAATTTAACTATTATTTTCAGTCAGAGCTTAAAACTTTAATGCAAGATTTACCTTTTTTTGGAGAAAATTTTTCCAATATTTTCAAAAATCCTCGTCTCGTTTTACATCAATATTAACCCTTTGCACTCCAAGCAATTTTAATTCCAAAATTGGGACACTTTGTGATCTAGAATAATTCTACTATACACGTTTCATTTCCTTTCGTGCATATAAAGTTTATTGCTATTACTTGTTAGTGCAACACTTCAATATTTACCGATTTATTAAATACAAACATAGTGATGTAAAACGTGTTTTGAATAATAGTTCGGCAATTTTTAGTGTCGCCTCAGAGGAGCCATTGGAGTATTAAGGAGTATTGACTTAGTGTAAAATTCGGCGTGCAGCTAAATAACCGTTCGAAATTTCCGTTTAATTACATACTCTGTAAATATCGATAAACTGAAAAATCTAAAAAGGAAATTCGATTTTTTCGGAATCTCCTCCCGGATAAAATTTTGTTTAATTCGTTTCTATGTAGAAGCGAGGCTCTTGCCGAGCTGCTCAAATGATGCTGCAGCGCGATTATTATTGTTCAAGGAAAGACCAAAGGTGTCCTGAGACTAATGGAGAAGATGTCCAAGAGAATTTATCGATCTTCCAGCTAATCGTCACCTAACGATGACTATCGATTTTCCGCCAACACAGTGGCATTACCGAGCCAACGTCGCGTTCGAATCGTGGGCGATGAAGCCCGGGTCACTGGAGACCCGAAATTGAAACTCGTTTAAACGAGAAACTTTTGCACTGGCTGTTAAAACGAATCGAGGCTATCCTGGCCTTTTCCTTCGGGGAAAGGTTCTCCGATTGCCTTGTCAGTGGATTTAAGATATCTTTATCGAGACTATTTAGGAAATGTTAGTTATTATACTAACAGTGATAATATTTATGGCAAGCAAACATCGTGTCTTGTCCTCGACAAGCTACTATTAACGACCTTGTTCGATATTGTTTGCTGGCGGCTATTACAAAGGACATTTTCTATTTCGTTTTAATCAGTCTGGGCTTTTATTTTCGTTGTTGTATTGGCGAAATGATATTGAAATAGCTAAAAAGTATTTACATGCACCAGTACTTCAGCAACGAATTATTTAACACGCTGAACGCTATGTCAGTCTCTGCAGACTGACGGTATCAGAGTTATAAAACAATATTTTATATGCTATTCATATGAAATGAAAAAGTAATCACAGTCTTGATCGATTTGGTTGGAACAGGAAAATACAAATGTGGCAAGCAAGCCTTTTGCTAATGCAAAGCTGCAATCATTTCGCATTGAAACTTAACCTCTTAAGCACAATGTGCCACTATAATGGCTTCCGCGGATGTCATCCTTATTACGATACGCCATTATAATGGCTTGAGCACACTCAATTCTATTATTAATTATTACAGTAAATTATTAATGTTAAAGTATATGCATTATATCATTTAGAAAAATTACAATTTAGTTATGTATATTAAATATATATATTAAAATTATATTTAGTTATATTACCTAAACCTCATTCCAAAATTATTAAAGTTAAAGTATATGCATTATATCTTTTAGAAAAATTATAATTTAGTTATGTATATTAAATATGTATATTAAAATTATATTTAGTTATATTACCTAAACCTCATTCCAAAATTATTAAATTTAAAGTATATGCATTATATCTTTAAGAATTATAATTTAGTTATCAAAAACTTCATTCCAATGTGCTCTGCCGTACAGAGAAACTGCCCGAACAAAATTCAACCGTGCCTAAGAGGGTAACTTAAAGCGAAATGGAAAGTGAGACACAATTGCTCCGCATTTAACGCGTATTAATGCTAGAACTACCAAACCAGTCATTTCGACTGATCCCCAGTATTTTCCTTCGGAATTATTAAAGTTATAAAAATGACATTCAAGTCATTTATCGAAAGTCCTATTAACAGGCTTCCGGTCGGTAAAGTGTTAATATTAAAAAATATCGTTACGCAAAGGTATTTCTTCTAGCAACAAAGATGTCGAGTTTTCTGCCAAATAAACAGCACCTGCGGGAAGTTTTGTTTTTCTATTTTAACTTAAAACGCGATGCAGCCGAAGCACGTCGCTAGCTCGAGGAAGCCTAACGGCGAACATGCCGGAAACTATCTGTGAAGATTGGTTTAAACGGCTTCAGAAGTGGCGATTTCGACATTGAAGACAAGGAGCACTCCGGAAGACCAAAAACGGTCGAGGACCGCCGATCTGCAAGCGTTATTGGACGAAGACGATACCCAAGCACAAGATCAACTTGCGGAAGCGTTACACGTGACGTCAAGGCCGTCAAGGTGTCTCAAAATGTTGACGTGCCATGGGAAAAATCCAAAAAGAAGGAAACTGGGTGCCACATGAGTTAACTGAAAGACAGATGGAAAATCGAACAGTGCTATCGCAGTACCACCGTCGTGGACATCGTCGCAACGCTGAAATAGGATCTACATCGCACCCGCCGTACTCGCATAATTATACTGGCACCGATAATCTTTCGATTATCACTTGTTCCTGTTGATGGCGCATGACTTACCAGGGAATATATTCAGATGCGAAAATCCGATTTTGATGAAACTTATGGGACCTTATAGTTCCTTGAAAAATATTTGACACGTGTTTCTTTTTATCGGCGACCATCCACTTTGAAGAGGTGAAAATAGCCCTCAAAGTTAGGGTTTAAAACCATATTTTTTGAGATATCTCGGAAACCAAAGGTCGAAAAAATTTGAATTTTCTTTTAAATTGTGTGTTTTTCAATGGGAAATGTAGTCGTGCAAGAAAATTTTAACAAAAGTTAAAATAAATACATAATAAATGTAGTCGCTCCCATAAGTTTCATCAAAATCGGATTTTCGCATCTGACTATGTTCCTGTGTTAACTAGACTTCACTTGGCAAATCTCGAAGAAGCGCAAGAAAATTTTAACAAAAATTAAAATAAATAAATAATAAATGTAGTCGCTCCCATAAGTTTCATCAAAATCGGATTTTCGCATCTGAATATGTTCCCGTCTTATTTCGACTACACTTGGAAAATCTCGAAGAAGCGCAAAATTGATTAGATGAATGGTTTTTTCGCCCAAAGATGCGTCGTTTTATCGTCGGGATATCCATGTATTGTCAGAGAGATGGGAGGTGCGATAAGGTAGCCAGCTGGGGATGATATTTTGAATAAATAATTTTCTCGAATTTCTTTCAAAATTTTCTGTTTTTAATTAATGGAAAAAAGAACCCGGAAACTTAGTCGCGCACTTAAGTCTAGTAAAGAAGTCGCTTTTCGGTGCTCCGTGAGCGTAGAGCGTTGAAAGCAACGTTAACCGTAGAACTCGGCCGAGGGTCGCAGCAGGATTAAAGAACGAATATTTTTAGCGGAAAGAATCGAGTGGCGGAACCTTCCATCCGTAGTTTACGAGATAACGACGATACCCCAGCTTACAGTATGTACTGCAGAGCCAATTATCGTACGGAGAGAAGCAGTTGAAGCAGAAACCAATATGGAGGAAAGTTGCGGAATAACGAGCCGCGCGGGCCAACCCGTACGATGATTCATTATTGGTTCACGAGAGCGAGCTCATTCCGGCGGGAAATACGCGGACAACAGGTTCGGTTATAATTACACGATATTGGATGTCACGATATTAATGAGCCACACCGGATATAATGGGACGCCTACTGCCCACCGTGGAAGCCACATGGAGACCGGGACTGCTGGCCTCTCCCAAGCGCTCTCTCTTTCTCTCTCTCTCTCTCTCTCTCTTTTCTTTCTCCTCGACTCGCTCGTTCGCTCGCTCTTGCTCTTTCTCTGGATCGTTCAAGAGAAACCAAAGGGTGAGTCATTCGTCGATCGACCTACCTCAAACTCTCTCGACCGGACGAGTGGTGGAGACACGGTTCCTCGAGAAAACAGGTAGCGGCATTGTCCGACCTGTATTAGATTTTCTTCCTTGCTCAACGCCCCTTTTCAGTCGTCTCGAGGGTTTCGTTATTCGCTATTATATATGGTACACCGTGTAGAAGCGCGCACACGCGCACGTCCCTACGATACTTTTGTCCCGCTGAAGGAGCGAGCCTCGGCTGCTTCAGTGGATTATCTTGTAAATCTTTTCGTTGAAATATGAAACTACCGGGGAGACGTTTCTCGTGGCGTCTATAGGTGTGCCTGTTTATCTCGTCACTGGAAATTTATCGACACACTTCTCGTATTTACGCCGCGACGAGCTTCTTTCTACAAAATGATACACTCTCAGAGAATAGCCTTGATTTTCTGTGGCAGGAAGTACTACTTACTAGAAATCTCTGTCAACCTATCGCGAAATCGCCCCACCTTTCGCATGAACATTGTTACGTCGTAACAACGTTTAGATATACTACAAAATATATATATATAGTTATTAGAATTTCCTGTAGATTTAACCCTTTGCACACGAACGGTGACTCTCAGGCCCCACTGAAAATAGCTGTAGCACTGTTTAACACTTTGACTGCCATGTCACTCATATATGGGTGACGGAATTATTTGCACGGTTTCTAAATAAATTTTTGCGTTAATATATTCATTTGTACCAAAATTGATGGTTATACAGAAAGTGCGAGAAGGTAGAGGGAGCACTTTACGGCATACATTTTATTTTTTCAATTTTTATTTCAGTCAATATCTCATTTCGATTTTATAGAAATTTCGTGGCTGCTAGTTTGGCAGCCAAAGTGTTAAAACAATCTTTAAGTCGCCATGCTTGTATCAACGAAATTCGTAAAAATTTAATCGTTGCAAGGACGAGTAATGGTAAACAAATTTCGCATGCATAAGATAAGATATATCGCGTAGAATGAGAATATTCTAGGTTAAATAAAATGTTTTGGGGTTGGAGTTAAAACAGCTTCCAGTGCAAAGGGTTAATTTAGGCACCCGGTATATCTTCGCCAAGGCATTTGACTTCTCCACTGCCATAAACTGCCGAAACCAAATGCAAGGAAAACCCAGGACAACTATCTACGATCCGCTGCTCGACCAACTCACCGTCAACCCCCTGGTTGGTGCGCTAGTCTGCACCACATTTTGTACAAATACCACACATTTTTCTGCAATTACTCAGATTCCAAATTCAACCGTCGCCGAGACAACTGTCATTCGACTCGCACTCGCTCATTTGTAATAGTCATTATAAACGTTAAAACTCGTACTCGAGTCTATTAAAATCCAATTTTTATTTTCAAACAATTTGTGCGTTTTGTAAAACCATTAGCACCGCTCTAATTCTAAAATTACGAGATCTCTTTCGACCTCGACCATTTTTAATCTGTGCAATCCTTTTTACGCTGAGCACCCGATATTGAACATGTTTGCTCGTACAACAGTTGAATTTTCAACTGTTTATAAAATACAGACGAATATAATAATATAATAACTGTTTTGAATATTGTATGAAAATTTTTACCGGTGCTTCAGAGTCACTATTCGAGTGCAAAGGGGTATGTTAACGCTACAACTACCGAACAATAAATCCAACGATATACATTGCTTTATAAAATTTCATTCGAGTATATTCGAAAATTTTTGATGAAAACATTTTCATAACTTCAATAGTTTCGAAAGAAAAAACTAGGTACCAGACAAAATGACTGGTTTGGTAGTTCTAGTGTTGAGCACTCTTACGAAACGTGCATACTGTTATCAAAGTGCAGCGACATCTTTCATACCTTCCCATTTTCATTTATGTAAGCTACAAAAAAATTGAAACGAAAATCAGGAATCTATTGACTAGTAAATTATTATAAATTCACATTTTTTAAACACTCTTACGAAACTCTTACGGAGCATAAAAAGGTTTCATTAAAGTGCAGCGACATCATTCATACCTTTCCATTTTCATTTTTGTAATCCATAAAAATATTAAAATGAAAATCAGGAGTTTATAGACTAGTACATTAATATAAACTCACATTGTTTAAGCACTCTTACGAAACTCTTGTGGAGTACAAATGATTGTTACGAAGCCAATCAATCGATATCTTAAATGTCATTTTTATAACTTCAATAATTGCGAATGAAAAAACTAGTTACCAGTCAAAATGACTGGTTCAGTAGTTCC
>CM052099.1:4235133-4250777 GCA_028453745.1 Agapostemon virescens
TCTCTCTCTCTCTCTCTCTCTCTCTCTCTCTCTCTCTCTCTCTCTCTCTGTCTTGGTGTCTCATTCTCTGTCATTGTTTTTTTATTACACTGAACTCCCCTCAAGATAGAGACTGCTGTCTGGAGGACGTATACACGCGACAACCGTGCGACGAGTATATATTTACAGACGGAGTAAACTCTTACCAGCTCCACTCGAAAAATATCTGCCTATTAGGGTATCGGAGAGTAAACTGTTACTCAATTGCTACCAGGTTTTTGGTCATTACAGAGCCCCAGTCCCGACGCGGAGCGAGCAGCAGAACGTTGGAACGCAGGCACAGGCAGCGGAGCGTAATTTGAATACCGGAAATCTGCGTTAAATCTCCGAGAGGAAAGAGGTGCTGCTAATTTACACGACGGGATATTCAAGCATCGTATTAATTGTCGGTTTTCCCGCGATGGATGAAGAAACTAGCATCGCGTACAAAATAGCTGGCACTTCCCCTATGTTCGCACGGCGAATCCGTTGCTGTTGGCGACGAACCCCAGCTTCTCGATTAACACCATCAGATAAACGAATCCTTCGGTTATTCCTATAAATCCCGAGTCGCACAATGGCTCGTAAAATGAAAAGCAACCGTAAACTGGAATGTTTATGGCGTCGCTTTACAAATTCATTTGGCAAACGGTGTTTCATTTTCCGCTGAAAGATTATCTTTTCTTTTCCACCCCGTATTGGCCCATCGCGATTCCCAGCACGAGTTGTTGCAAATTCGAACAACTTGTGGACGAGTTGATACGGTTCTGCTGTGTTTCTGATTTCCTACAGCGACGTCGTTTCGAAATAGAAAGAACAGATTTGCAAACGATTTCGCAAAAGCGTTCATTTGCAAGCGGTGTTTCATTTTCCGCTGAAAGATTATCTTTTCTTTTCCACCCCGTATTGGCCCATCGCGATTCCTAGCACGAGTTGTTGCAAATTCGAACAAATTATGGACGAGTTGATACGGTTCTGCTGTGTTTCTGGTTTCCTACAGCGACGTCGTTTCGAAATAGAAAGAACAGATTTGCAAACGATTTCGCAAAAGCGTTCATTTGCAAACGGGGATTCCAGGATCTCCGAAGCGGCTACGGAATCTATCGCGGAGCCATCAAACGAAGAGACGCGTCTCGATCGATTCGAAGGCAGACGAAACGACAGAATTTCGAATTGCGATTCAAGGCTGCCGGATCGCCGTGTGTCGAAGCAGAAAGTGTATCGCTCACAGCCATGCCCCATCAGGCGTGCGAGCTGGTTTTGCAACAGAGGGTACACGCGTGAAAACACGAGCGACGAAAGAATCCGTTCGATTCGACTCGACTCGACGCAGCTTGAGCTAGCTGCATAAATAATCACGCGACAGAAACTAAAAAGGTCGAAGCCGGGGGGGACTTCTCCGAGCTGAAGTTTCACTGCGACTAGCATTTCCTGTTTCCACCCCATAACCACCGATGGGTATAACTAATTACTTTCGCGGCTCCCTCGACGCTGCGCGGAGCGCGTTATTTATTCCCCCGATGCATTGCGCTAATAAATCCGGGGAAGGGCATGCATGGGAGATAATTTGTATCGAAAATGGGTGGACAGTAATATACGAGGATCTTTCGGCTGCTAATCACGCGTCTCTGAAACGAATTTTCATCAGCTCTCCGTCAGCGTTTTGACGTTTCCGTGCTTTGCTTCTTGTTTTCTTTTTTTAATTAAAAATTGGTTCGGTCGAAGCATCGAAATAATTGGAAATTGTTCTACGATCGAAGTCCATCGTGCGAAAGAAAATTTTCATGAAAGGTCGTGGCACACGATGAAATTTAAATATGTCTCTCAGCATCATATTGATCCGAACAAGAGGGTCCCGAAAGAGGTCACGAGATCGTTCACATTTCGTGACCTTTTAAACCAAAGTCGTACGAACTGAATCGAGGGATCGCTCATTCACTTTTCGTTAACAGTTTACTGTTTCGAGTACAGGAAATGTTCGTGGTTTTAAAATTGTTCTGAGTATAATGTAGAATTGTTAAGTATAACGACGCTAATAGTTTTACTACCCCTGGCAGAAAATACTCGATTAAAATCGCGAATGTGACTGTTGAACGAATTAATTGGACGTACGTTAAATATAAATAATAGTTTAGTGTACAATACATATATATATATATATATATATATATAATAAAAAAATATAGTGTAAAAGGTAATGATATTTTTTAAAAACATTAACGAAACGATGGATTGTTTTTTATCTCTACCATTCACTAAATCATAAACTGTTCACCTGTATGAGAAAATTATAACAGCACAACAAGGTAATACAACACTCTTTAATATTTCTAAAGGTGACGATGACAAGTATCGCCATAAAATAAACCCTCCCTTAAATCGCTGTGACATTTACTCGCTGAACATTACGAACAAACAAACATATTCTTCGTTACCTAATAAAAATGATACAATTAAATTCAATACAAATAAAATTATTGTTAATAGAGGCGCGAGTACAACTTTAAAAATTACAGAACCTAGAAACAATGGTAGGTTTGACCTTTCGTACTCCAAGCAATTTTAATTCCTAACTCGAGACATCTTTCTGTCCTAGGATAATTTCGTTGCATGTGGTTCGTTTTCTTTCGTGCATATCAAATTTGTTACTGTTAATCGTACGCGCAACGCTTCAATTATTACTAGCTTCTTAAATACAAACATTATAACTTAAAAACTATTTCAAATAATAATCTGTTGATTTTTAATGTCGCCTCAGAGGAGCCATTGGAGTGCTAAGGGTCAATAAATAAATAAATATTTTAAGAGTATTCGATCGATCGATGTTTTAACAACATTGATTGAAAAGAAATTATTCTTAACAGAAAGGAATACTTGCTGCATCATCAATGGCGGTAAATAAGCTGTGACTTGACCCTTCAATTTTTACTAACTTAATCAGAAATATGTGTAATGTATAAAATATTTTGAATAATAGTCTGACAATTTTCAGTGTCGCCTCAGAGGAGCCATTTGAGTGCTAAGGGTTAATATGTATATTTCTGTTCTATAAAAATATGAATAAATACAGTGACAGGCCTGAATGGTCTGAATGTTTGCCAGAGGCAGTACTTCAACGACCAGACGATCGGTCAACCTTTCCACCGATTCTTCTCGAGCCGTGATATCGCGTAGAAGCAACGAATGATATTTACCTAATGGAAAATTTGCCTCGCGAGGGCAAACACATTTCACATCCCCCGCTGAGAAAATTAATTTACGAGACTTGTTTCTCACCTGACTTCGAAGTTGCACGTTTCGCAAACGGAGCATGTTATTTCAGCGTTAGTGATCCGTTGGTCCGTTGAGAAGAATAAATCGCGGTTTATTTCGAACGGAACAGAAAAAAGGGAGCCTCTTTCGTAAAAATTCAGCCGATCGTTGCGAAACTACCGGTTCACCGAGATCGTCAATAGATTTACCTGCTTACAGCCCACGAGTCAGCTGAGAACGCTTCGCGAAACATAGCATAGCGATCGAACGATGTAGGACGCGATACGACCCTTATTTTACTTGGAAAATATCTACAAGCATCGTAAACACGTTTCGTTTGCTATCAACGAATTTCGACCGAAACGTCACTCGCTCTGATCATGTAGGATACGATTGATCAACGGTTCATGATTCCAACCCGAAGAACAGCTTCGTATTAACCCTTTGCATTCCTTTGAATTCCTAACTTCGAGGCATTTCTTTGTCCCAGAAGAAATCCATTAGACGCGGTTCATTTCCTTTCGTGCATACCAAATTTGTTACTATTAATCGTACGCGCAACATTTCAATATTTAGTAACTTCTTAAATACAAACATTCTAATGTAACAATTGTTTTAAATAATAGTCTGACAATTTTTAGTGTCCCCTCAGAGGAGCCATCGGAGTGCTAAGGGTTAATTCACTCGAAGCTCTTATGCGAGCAATATGACTCCGTAGAAAGGTTATTTTTCTATTTTTGAATGTCGTATTTGAACCATTTGCAGATGAAAATGTCATCGAGTCGAACGTGTTTGTTTTTCCAGTAAATTAAGATTTTATAGCGAGACCGAAAAGTTTATAGTCGTTCGTGAAATTTCTGAAACATTTCCAAAAACTTCCAACAAGTTTTCTCGTTGATAAAATGGTCGTAGATTCGATGGTTAACACTTTATCCATCGGACGCCTATTGATAAGTCTTTCAATAATTGCGCTTAACAGAATAAAGATTAAAATACTACTTTTACATTGTAGTTTCTGACGAAATTATTAGATAACGTTACTGAGGATGCCTTGTTAATTCCCAATAAAAATTGCTGTGAGCGTTGGAAGATCCGTTAAAAAATTTTCAGTCATGGATTATGGACCTTAAAAATTTCTGGAACAATCATCAGTCAGTAAAGTGTTAAAATTTCCTACAGTGGCTCACGAAAGTATTCGGACACTCTTTAC
This sequence comes from Agapostemon virescens, assembly GCA_028453745.1. Classification (NCBI taxonomy): domain Eukaryota; kingdom Metazoa; phylum Arthropoda; class Insecta; order Hymenoptera; family Halictidae; genus Agapostemon; species Agapostemon virescens. The sequence continues at coordinate 4,239,614 of CM052099.1, forward strand.
ATCTAAATAACTTTTTCAAAATTGAACCAAACGACTTGACTTTTCTGGATCAACTAGAAGCATCGATTTACTAAATGATATGCAAAAATAATTTTGAAATAATTTTAATTGGTAGAAATTACGTGGAAAGTAGAAGACATTTTTTAAAACATTTTTATTTCAATTAATTAATTAATGCACGAATAACGAATTTTCAAACTCGATTTTCTCGAAACTGAATTCCTGTATGCAAAAACTGTATTCTATATTTTCGACTCGATTTCGAGCGAGGAATCATCCCCTTTGTCGAATGTACCACGATTTCGCAAACACCCTGTACAATGCTGGCAAATCTGGCACGGGAACATATTCAGATGTGAAAATCCGATTTTGATGAAACTTATGGAAGCTTATAGTTCTTTGAAAAATATTTTACACGTGTTTTTTTTATCGGCAACCATCCACTTTGAAGAGGTGAAAACAACCCTCAAAATTGGGGGGTATTTTGAGATATCTCGGAAACCAGAGGTCGAAAAATTGAATTTTTTTTTAAATTGTGTTTTCCAATGGGAAATGTAGTCGCGTAAGAAAATGTTGACAAAAGTTTTTTGTTTAAACAATAAAGCTATAAGCTCCCATAAGTTTCATCAAAATCGGATTTTCGCATCTGAGTATGTTCCCTTGTTAGCTAAATAGATAAAGCGAATGCGTGCAGGAGACCCTCTCGTGATAATTCTGCAAAGGGTTCAGTATTCATAGATTTTCATCAGTTTTCCATTCAGCTTACATACGGTATGAAATATAGATGTATAGACCTTATAATTGCGACAATTGTAAAATATATCAAATAATATGAAGCAACATATAAAATTAATGAAACAAACTACGTCGAAATACGAAATTCGAAAGAAGTATAAAATAAATTTAAACGGAGAAACTTGATCCCGAGTCTCTTAAATTAATAATGAACATCAAAGTTCGTCATGGCTAAATAAGTTGTCGCCTCGCAGTACTGAATTTTCCCAAAGGCAAGTTTTTCTGTCTTCTACAATTTTTCAGGTTTAATCAATTTTACACACTTTTCTGTGTCTTTTAGTGTCCTTCCATTAAACCAAACGTGAGATATTTCTCTAAATCTCCGATCCTATTGACTAAAAACTTTTCAGAAGAGCGCGCACGCGCGCTTATACGATCGACTTTACGATGCGCATAGTTTTTGTCCGATTTCACAGATTGTAAGATGGTGTGAACTCCCGTATAATAATGTAGGTGATATTATATTAACACATTACCGACCGGCAATTATTTCAGAATTTTTCAAGGTCCATTGTCCATGATTCAAATCTGTTCAATAGATCTCTCAACGTTGACAGTAATTTTTATTGTAAATCAATGTGACATCCTCAGTAACGTTATTTAACAATTTGGTTACAAATTACAATGTAAAAGCAGTTAGTTAGGTTTCATTTTGATACAGTGCAACTATCGAAAGTCCTAATAAATCGGCTTCCTGAACCAAACGTGAGATATTCCTTTAGATCTCCGATCCTATTGACTAAAAACTTTTCAGAAGAGCGCGCACGCGCGCCTATGCGATCGACGATTTCAATTTTCAAAGGCGACCGAGTTTCGTCGTTGGAATAAGGTCGGGTGCGTAATTACGTAACGTGGATCCTTTTTAAAAACTGGCCGAAAAATTGAGCGAAAAGGGAAAGAGGAGGGGGAGGAGGAGGCCGGAGACGGGTCATGCGACGACGGGTGCCCCGTCATGGAGCGACAAGGCCACAGGGCCCAGCCGGCCGCAACGTGAATTACTTTAATGACCGCCCGGTACATAAGAGCATGGCGAGGCGCGCAATGCGACGCGATAGCGATAATCAGAATGACCCTCGGAGGGGGAAGAAAACCAAAGCACGGAGAGAAAGCGAGAAGAGGAGGAGAAGAAAGAGAGAGCGGTCGAGGTTGTGCGCGTGTACCGAAACGAGACAAGCGAAGAGGCGAGGACCGTGACAAGGGAAGAAAAGAGGCCCCCGGAACCTTGGAGAAATTTACAATCGTAAAAGCAATAAGATACGCCGGCACGTCGTCGGTCAGTATTAACAGCAAAGATTATATTTGTCGTTCATTCGTTTCAACGTGGAACCAAGCCGCCCCTTCTCCCGCCAAAACTTGAGCAAACGGCGCGACGGGACTTTCAACCTTCCTCTTTGCGCTTTGCTATTTCCCGAGGCCCGAAAATCCGACGCGAAATTATTCGGGCTTTGGCACCTGCTGTCAAATCTTATAGTCGCGATAACGAGATTTCCCCTCGAGCCGAATATTATATTTGTCGTTCATTCGTTTCAATGTGGAACCAAGCCTCTTCTCCCATCAAAACGTGAGCGAACGGCGCGACGGGACTCTCAATGTTCCTCTTTGCGCTTTGCTATTTCCCGGAGCCCGAAAAACCGGCACGAAATTATCCGGGCTTTGGCACCTGCTGTCAAATCTTATACTCGCGATAACGAGATTTTCCCTCGAAGCGAATATTATATTTGTCGTTCATTCGTTTCAACATGCAACCAGGCCCCTTCTCCCACCAAACCTTGAGCAAACAACGCGACAGGACTCTCGATCTTCCTCTTTGCGCTTTATTTCCCGGGGCCCGAAAAGCCGGCGCTAAATAATCTGGGCTTCGCACCTGCTGCCGAAGCTTGTAGTTACAGTAACGGAGATTTTCCCTCGAATAACACACGCCGAGCCGCGCCACGCCGCGCCACGCCGCTTTACATGCCGGCCCTCGTTACGAAAACTGGAACGTCATTACCCTGAGCAGAACGCGTCAATTTCTCGCGCTCTAAATAACTTTTCGTCTTACGCTAGCCTGGCCTCTCCGGTTTTTTACGCTCCCGGTACCCGCTGTTACTTTCTTCCGACAAAACCGTGCCCCCAATTCGAATACTGCCTCGTCAAAGGCCGCACTAATGATACATGGCGGGCGCGTGTCGCTGTCTCGACGATGGACCCGTCTGAACGAGGGATGAAGAACTGACCGTCGCTGAACAATTTGCATATTTATGCGAGCAAACCGAACTCTCTGCGATTGACTTCGAACCCTAATTCCATCCCTGTTTTGTTCGGACACTATGTGGTATTCTAGAATTTTTTCATTCGTGATGCATACTTTTTGTCCGATTTCACCGATTGTAAGATGGCGTGAACTCCCGTATAATAATGTAGGTGATATATTAACATATTACCGACCGGAAATTATTTCAGAATTTTTCAAGGTCCATTATCCATGATTCAAAACTTTGCAGTAGATCTCTCAACGTTGACGGTAATTTTTATTGTAAATCAATGTGACATCCTCAGTAACGTTATTTAATAATTTCGTTACAAATTACAATGTAAAAGCAGTTAGATAGGTTTCATTTTGATACAGTGCAACTATTGAAAGTCCTAATAATAGGCTTCCAGGTGTTAAACATTAGCATTCGAATGGCTCCTCTGAGACGACACTAAGAATTGCCTTACTATTATTCAAAACAACCATTACATTATCATGTTTGCATTTAATAAATCGTTAAAAATTGAATTGTTGTACGTACGATTAATAGTAATCAATTTTATATGCACCAAAGGAAACAAACCATGTACAACGTAACTATTCTATGTAGAAAATATGTCTCGATTTTGGAATTAAAATTGCTTGGAGTATAAAGGGTTAAGCCTTTGCAGCTTAATATACGTCTGCTCTCAGCTACCAAAGCTTTTTTCCTCCGTTCCAGTCGTACGTCTACTCTCAGTCACAACATTAAAGAATCATACTACCTTATATCGAGTCAACAAGATTCGGAGATACGTACAATTCGAAATAATAAAAATTGCGTTTAAATGTAATTAGGCATTTCCGCTTCTTAAAATATTTTTAAAATAATACTTTGAAATGGCAAAGAGATAATTACCGAAAGTAGTGTACCGTGGAATTAAAAGCAGCGATGACGAACTTTATTTTGTTGTTTTCAAAATATTTATACCAGCGATGCTGATAGTGACGTAGTTCCAGTGAAGCGACGAGCGATGCAATTAGAAATTTCCAGCGATAGCGAAGTAGTCAAGTATAAAGTATAAAGTAAAACATATTGTGTTACACAACGAAAATTGATTCCGAACAGCATGACACCTATGAATAAACTTAACACTTAGTCGACCGCACGCGCCACAGCGAGCTGTACGGTTTCCACCGCGCTCGTGGAAGCCAAACTGCGCTGTCTAAAAATTGATGGATTTTATTATATGTTGTGCTTTATAGAAACAGTTCGTCAGTAAGTGCGAACAACTCCAGATCAAGGTAGTTAATACTAACAGAAAACGAGAAACACGTTGCTAAGGTCAAAGTGGGAGATCTTCCCGATCGGTCGGCTAAGTCTTAATACGACCGCAAAGAGTTAATATACTTAAGATGCTCATTTTTCGGTTTCTATTTTTGGTCTTAGCCTCCCCACCTAAATTGTGAGACATCCACCTAATGACTTGTGTGTACGAGCGTCGGATATATCCGGCAGAAAAATCTGCATACAAAAGAGAATTGAGCAGTTTATTTTGAAAGTGGCGTAAGTCCATTTAACAAAAAAAATCGAGTCAACTACAATAATAGTTACATTTTGACAAGATCTTTTCATTCTGAGACAACTTGTTACTAATATATTTAAAATCGTTAAGATTTTGTAACTCGAAAATTTGCTGGTTAATAAAGCGATGAAAAGGTTTATTTTGAAAGTGGCGTAAGACCCATTGTGAGAGTTTCAAATGGATATGGAAAATAATTATGTAATAAAATTTTATGAGATCCCAGCTTTATGTTTAATTATCAAAGTAACAGTTGAATTATCAATGTGCAATGAATTTGTTTTAAACAACGGAACAGTGCCTGTCCACAGAAAATGCGATTTTTAAAAGGCTAAAAAATACTGATGGTGAAAGAGTAAATTGGTTTAAAGTATGTTGGATGAGATTTTTGAGAAGCGATTCATATAAGTTATTCTATGAAACGACGATGAACGAGGATGCACCGTTCAAAACATTGGATTTACTACCGTAACGGGGAAGACCGAAAAACTTTAATAATATCCAGTTGGCATAACTATACAGAAAACCGAGACCACTCACAAACCTATAATATAAGGACTTAATGGATTTATTAGATTATATACCACCTGCACACCACAGTTATTTTAAATCCCTCCCGCGTACACAAACTGGAGAAGACTGAATAATAATTAATAAAACTATATTCATTTTAATGTGAAAATTATTTAACAAAGAATGAAAGTTGAATATTTTTTTGATTTTATAACATAAAAGTGTATACATTTATTTTAATTTCAAGGGAAATTTACTTTTCCTATGGACTTGTGCTTTCTTAAGAATTGAAAACGTCGTTTCATTGATTTTGAAAATGGCGCAAGTCCATTCATAGCCATCAAAAACATATTATTTCTTCAATAATGTTAATCATGCTAATTGGGATGATAAATTTGACACCTTTAGAAACTCAAAAACATTATTCTATTATATTATCTGTTACCCATATTTTTAAATTTAATCCAACGCAAACCCTTCAATATCTCGATTCGAGCATAAATGGACCTAACCACTTTCAAAATAAACGGCTCAATTGTGACCACCCGCTATGTGCGCATTTTCGAAAGAAAGCTAGTACCAAAAGGGTTAATATTGTCCCCGACTGTGCATTAGAGCCACCATATTCGTTACCCAAAGATGCGTAGAAAAATCGATGTTACGCGACGGATAAAGGTAACCGATCGCAATTCTCCTGCACAACCACCGCAATCCCAACCATGAATTCCAGACCTTCTAACAACTTAGAGTGGGGGTGTCGCTAGTAGCATGCGACGAACGAGGATTCCGTGCAATAAGCGAGGTTCTACTGTAATTACACGAAACGCAGCGGTGGCGTTCGAAAGTGCCTGGAATTCTTCGCTAAAGCATGCGAATTCGACCCAGGCTGCGGATCGTTTGCGACATGCCCGTTAACACCGGCCGAGGACGCGGCTCAATATACGTGGTACAGTTCCATTCATCGCGGGATCGAGGCAAGACAGAAAAAAGAAAAAGAAGAGCGAAAAAGAAAACCGGGGCGTACCTGAAAATGCTAAAGCACGGCAGAGGTGAAAGATTCATCTAAATAAACGTTCCTTTTACTTTCCTCCACAAAAACCCCTCGGAAATCTGGGTCACCCGTAAAACTCGATTCCTCGATTCCTCGGTAACACGATTAAAAAAACTGTAACCCATCCCTTCCAGCGATGCTTTTAATACATTGAAAATAAGTCTCCGTTGCGAAATAAATTGCGCGGACGAGAACGCGAATGTCGCGCGGGTATACATAGTTCGCCCGAGAAAGAAGAGAATGCCCATTTTCTTCCACTGACAAACACACGGCGCGCGTCAATTAGAGCTCGCGATTTGCTGTATTGTATTCGCGAAAACCGGGCGAAACGTATAACTTCGTGAAGTACTACAATGCGGAATTATGCGAAACGTTCGCGTAAAAATCAAATTTCAATATTCAACTGTACACCCTCACTGCGGAAACCGTTGCGATTAACCTGCGGCCAAAAACTCAACAGGTTAAAGACGGATCGTCGAACAACTCGTATACGTTTTCGTAAACTACTATTCGGTTACCAAAGACCTATGTAATGTCGAAGGGTTGGATGTTAATACATGTTTCGATAAAAATCGAAATTCTAGACTTAACCTCGTGCCCTACAACGAGTCAGATTCATGATCCAGATTTCAAACTGCATCTTTTAAACATGTATTTCCTTAATTTTCTTTAAACGGAAATAACATTTCCTTTAATTGTTGATCATGTATGATCATTGGAAAATAGCTAGGCACACAGTAACTACAAATTTATCGTTTCTTTCTGTCCTTCTGCGGAGGACAAAGAAAGTCTAGTTACTGTTATTGTAAAATAAGGCGTAGGCCAAAGGGGGCTAAGAATTTACTAGGTTAAAGACACACCGTTGAGCAATCTCTATATACGATTTACAAGAAAATACTCTGCAAGATACTTTACAAAATATTTTTGGTTTACGAGAAAATATCAAAAGACTACCACCTCCAATGGAAGAGTCTTCCTAGTCTTTCAGAGCCGGTCCGCTCGTGCTGTTGATTCTCGGGCGACGGACTATTCTTACAATTTTATTATTATAATTTTAAAATGTATTTTTCGTCACCCTTATTGCAGACATTAATCTTTTCGTTGCTCTTAATACGACGGATATTCGTTTAACTCGATTGCTACGATCTGTGCAATTAACCCTTAGCACTCGAATGGCATCCTTTAGACACCACTGAAAATTGCCACACTATTGTTCGAACAATTTTTACATCTGTTGAAATAAAGCAATGTATGCACGTTTATGCTTTCATTCACACAAAAATTGAGTCTCCTTTTGTCTTACAGAGAAACTTAATTTATTTCTTCTCCGATATATTTGCACAGTAGCTAGAAACAAAAAAAAATGACAACAATTTTGTATAGAGACTTCGCACATGTTACTTATTTGACCGCTCGCGGAAGAAGAAGGAACAAGCGCTACGTGACCTATTATATTTACGCTTAGTGCTAAACATAATGTAATTGAATTCAATAGATGGCGGAATCAGCCTGAATATCTCCAACAACATTGCTAGGTTTGCAGTTAAGAAATCGATAAAAATCTTTATATTCTAAATACGAGTAATAGTAACTAATTTTATATGTACCGAAGGAAATAAACTATATGCAACGATGATATTATAGGTAAAAATATTGTTTCGATTTTCTTATGGAATTGCTTCGAGTGCAAAGTGTTAACCCTTTACGGTCGTATGTCTATTCTCAGCTACCAAAGCCTTTTTACCGTTCCGGTCGTATGTCTGCTCTCAGCCACCACAATAAGAAATGTGCTAATCTTATACTGAATTCATCCATGTATCAGTTTACAATTTATCTGCACAAATATAAATATCTACTGAACCTATTCACGAACTAATGCGGCGCTTCTATCAGCAATATATACCAGCAATGATACAAAAACCAGCTGTAACAAAAAGTAATACTGTTGCTGCCTGTTGATCAGGTGATATTCTATTATTGGCGTGGGAAGATAAGATAATAGTCACCGTGTTAAGCAGCTTCTATACCTCGGGCACGACAACTATAGAAAAAAGGTTGAAACAAGGTGACACCGTCAACATAAAGAAACCCAATGTTATTATAAATTACAATATGAATATGGGAGGTGTTGACAGGGCTGACTAATTAGCAAGGTCATATTGTTTCATGAGAAAATCTTGCAAATGGTGGAGAAAGATTTTTTTCTGGGGATTAGAAGTTTGTGTAATCAATAGTTACATATTATATAAGGTGACAGCTAGAAGAGATAACAGGACGTCCATGTCACATTTCATGTTCGTCCGAAAATTGGTGGATCAACTTGCAGGTGATTTTCGTGATGGAGCATCGTCAAACCCAGAAAGACCATCGACCTCGGATAAAGACGAAAGGCTGAACGGAAAACTGCACATATTGCGACGTTGCGACGACGTAAAAAGTAAAGATTGTTCTGTATGTTCTAATAGAAAGATTAAGAGCGGAAGACGTGAAACAAATTATTTTTGCGATACATGCAGTTGAAAACCAGGACTGCATATTGGAGAATGTTTTGAAAAATTCCACACAATGGAGAACTATAAAATATAATTTTTACATAAAAACATGACATTAAAACATATTATTGTATAAACACGTAACTAAAGTTGTCAAAAGAATTAATAAATCTTGTTTATTCTTCATAATCTTGCATGTTATGTATCACTGCTATTTCAACGGAAATTAATTCCAACCGGTACTACACTCACGTCCAAATTTAAAACGTCCGAAAAGGGTTAAATGTCGATTTCAATACTGTGGATCGATATAAACCCCGGCATCGCAGTCGGAAGGTTAAGGCAAGTTTTCCCACCCGAGTCTTCTCATCCACGATTCATTCTATTCGATTCGACAACATTAGAGTCGTTGGCGAAACGCATCCGGAAAGACAGCGTTTATCTGGCGAGACTCGCGGGCCTGAAAGCGTCAAGAATGTGCATCGAGGACGCGGATGTCACTTTCCTCGGCAGTCCAACCCCTTTTTTCCGGCCACTATCGTCGTGACTCATCCAGAAGGCTGTAGGGAGAGGTTGGAACCAGTAACTGAGAAACGGTCGACCGGTAGAAACTCGTTTTCCCGTGGTGGATCGATGCGCGAACAAACGTCGGCAGCTAATCTTTGCGAGGAACGCCTCTCCTTGCCTTCGCCTCGAGTCGGATCGTTCCCGCGTTCTTCGCCTTCCTTTCGCAATGAAATGAGAATGGAATAGCTCGCCAGGGCGAGAATAGGGACCTCCGCGTCTCCGTTCCGCGAGCAAACCGACTTCCCGAGGGATCCATTCGCCCCTTTCCCGAAGGAATGTTTGCGGAGGACCTTAACTTCGATTTTTATTGCTTCAAGCTATTCGCAAGCTACCGTTTCCTTCGCGTTTCAACGGGAAAAGCTGTATTGGGAAACCCTTTTCTTCGAAAATTTCATTTCCGCCAGGAAGACAGACGCGTGGCGACTTCGGGTCGGGCAGACGTGTTTTAGCGAAACGGATGTGTTTCGAGCGCACAAATAATAATCGTTTTGTAAGAACGTTTTATATTTATCCTTGCGCTTCGAGCGCTTAACTCAACAAGGCTTGATATTTAGGGGTGGTGCAAGTAATATTATAAAGACACACGACTTGTTAGTACGCAGAACCGAGTTTAATAATTCCGACGTACTGGTTTTTCTTACGGAAATAATACGGATTTACAAACGAGCGGTTTAGTTGAGTTGAAGTTGTTTCAGTGACGTTTGAAATCTAAAACAAACTTTGTAGTCAAATCAAATTTTTATTATCATCATTATCTACGACAATTTGCCATCTTTCCTGCAAATTTCCAACCCCCTTCTTATGGAAATCCAGGCTCCACTTCGAGGTCTGTTAAAAAAGTTATAATCACCAGCAGGAAACCTCCTGAATCAACGTTGACACTCGTTGGCCCTCGATACACCACCATAAGTATCGCAAATTTTCTTCGTCGTTACCGTTGCAATAAATCCCGCATGAAAATGAAAAAGTATGCAATGACGAATAGGATCCTCGGAAGGTACCAACGCTGCCATTTTATTACAGGAATTAAAAGATGTATACTTGTTTTAAGCGCACGAATAGTAAATCGTTTAGTTTGAACGTTTTGTATTTATCCTTGCGCTTCGAGCGCGTAACTTAACCCCTTGGCCTACGATTTATTTTCTGATAACAGCGACTAGATTTTCTTTATCCTCCGCGAAACGACAAAAAGAAAAGTCAAATTTGTAGTTACTGCGTGTGCAACTATCCTCCACCGATTGTATACGGTCAGAGATTAAATAAAATGTTATTTCGGTTTAAAGAAAATTAAAGAAACACATGTTGAAAAGATTCTGTTCGAAATCTTGATCACGAGTCTGACTCGTTGTTGTAGGGCAAGGGGTTAACAAGGCTCGATATTTAGGGGATGGTGCAAATAATATCATAAAGACACACGACTTGTTAGCACGCGGAACTGAGTTCAATAATTCCAACGTACTGGTTTTTCTTACGAAAATAATACGGACTTACAAAAGAGCGGTTTAGTTGAGTTGAAATTGTTTCAGTGACGTTTAAAATGTGAATCGACTAGAATGCGAAAAGTGTGCAGTATTTATTCAAAAAATGGTTCATGTAAGCGCACCAATCAGAGTCGATGGTGGCTTGGTCAAGCAGCGCGATCGCAGGTAAACGTTCGGTTTGGTCGGTCTGGTCGCAAGACGTTAGCCGTAGGGGTGGTTTACTGCTGGGGATTTCCAAAACGCTTGTAGGAATATACCGGGTGTTCAACTTGTACAATGTCGCAAAATTCATATGCGCTTATATATAATATTGTTACGACGTAACAGGATGAACGGAGGAAAAGCTGGATTTTCCGGACACCTCGAGTTAGGTAGGCTTCAGTGTTTATCGGCGGATCGGAGTCTAGACGGTTGGTTCATCCTCGGTGCACGCGATAAGGAGGATGCTCCCCCCCCCCCCCCCCCCCCCC
>CM052099.1:4268776-4293911 GCA_028453745.1 Agapostemon virescens
AATTTCATTTACATTTAATGAAACAAGTTTTACAGAAATACTAAAATAGTTTTATAGAGTCTACCTCATTCGAGTACAATCAACCCTCTCTGAAGTAACATCAATTACTTCGTCGAATTAACACTAGAACTACCAAACCAGTCATTTTGACTGATTCCTAGTTTATTCTTCCGCAATTATCGAAGTTATAAAAATGTTTTCATCAGAAATCTTCAGATGTACTTCTTTAACTCCTTACTGTGGGCGCCTATAGGCGCTTATCCCATTGTGGGTCGCCTGAGACTGAGGGCGCCTAAAGGTGCTTGACGCAGCTTCATTGATATAAATATCTATGTAATTTTTTATTAATAAATAATAAATATGTAAATTTCATTTACATTTAATGAAACAAGTTTTACAGAAATACTAAAATAGTTTTATAGAGTCTACCTCATTCGAGTACAATCAACCCTCTCTGAAGTAACATCAATTACTTCGTCGAATTAACACTAGAACTACCAAACCAGTCATTTTGACTGATTCCTAGTTTATTCTTCCGCAATTATTGAAATTATAAAAATGTTTTCATCAGAGATTTTCACACGTTCTTAATGTACGCAATGTTGTATTAATAAATAATAAATATGTCAATTTCATTTACATTTAATGAAACAAGTTTTACAGAAATACCGCTCAGGCAGAGTACATGATTGTAAATCAAAAGGTGGAAATCCTAATAATCAGGCTTTTCGCTTGACACAAAGGCATTTTCCGTTTCCATGCGTAAAAAATACAGCAATTTAAAAAAACGCAACACGCAAACGTGTATTGTCTTGAAAACATAACAAAAGAAACGAGACGCATTACGAATGTAAGAAACATGATGTAGGATTATTTATTTATCCATGTATCGAATTATATCACACTTTACTGGATTATTAGATATATTGTGATAAAAGCTTTACATTAACCCTTAGCGCTCCAATGGCGTCTCTGAGGCGACACTAAAAATTGTCAGACTATTATTCAAAACAATTTGTATATTACAAATGATTATAATTAAAAAGTTAGTAATATTTGAAGTATTGCCGTACGATTAAGAGTAACGAATTTGGTATGCACGAAAATAAATGAAAAAATCTCAGAAATCAGAAAAATCTCTCGAGTTAAGAATTAGAATTGCTTGGAGTGCAAAGGGTTAATATTAAACTTTTTATATTTATAGTAGCAATTCGGTTCAGTGATTTGAACAATCATTACTAAATGTACCAAATCTCCCGAGTTAAGAATTAGAATTGCTTGGAGTGTAAGGGGTTAATATTAAACTTTTTATATTTATAGTAGCAATTCGGTTCAGAATACAAAAAAATAACTAATATTGTTTTAATATAATGAAATTCAGTTGTTTGTATTTATATGTCTCAAAGTGCGTCTTCGTACGTCTCAAAGTCTGCCATAGATCAAGGGGTTAATGAACCACATGTTACAATACAAATTGAATGAAGTTTGAATAGATGCAGTCTTGTTGCTATTACAAAGCCATGTATACCGTTGGGTTTATTGTTCGGTAGTTCTCTAGCGTTAAAAACTATTCGCAAGTTTCTGCTGTCCGCATTCATATTCTGAGGATGAATCGACCGCTAACAAGAAATGGCAGAAAGCGACTATCAATGACCGATCCCGATGGTAATTCAATTTCCCTCGGTCACGTCTTCCGGCTAAAATTACCGCACGGCGATGGAGGAGAATGAATCCGTCGCGCTCACGCTTTTCCAAACACCATTCTCGTCTGTCCGATCGGAATTAAAACTTTCAGAGGTTCGAGAGCGATTGTTTCTCGCGCGTTTCATGATGAACCCGATGCGTACGAACGCGCGCGCGCGGTGGATTTACCGAGCGAGCGAGCGAGCGAGCGCATCGCATTGTGTTCGCGCGTAATTTTGCGTCACGATTCTCGGTGTTGGCTCTCTAAATTGCAGCTGCAGACTGCACCGGATGTTTTGGCGATGACGGTTCGCCTCGACGATTTTCTGCGGGCTGCAATGACCGCGAGAAGCCACGCGACTCCCGTGCTCCAGAAAATATTCGAAACCGCTGAGACGCTTCTCAAGAGCAGCTTCTTTGTGAACACGAACAGATCCTCGAATATCTTACCACGAATCGTATAATACTGTTGGGTCTCGTGTCCTAACCAGAGAGCGATCATTTACCGTTCGTACTTGTAAAAATGACAAGGTTCTCTTAACAATTTATGACCGTCTTTACGATCGTTTTATTCGTTCTCTCGATCCAAGTCCTTTGATCTTGATCTGCTCGCAGCATTTTGATTTTTTTTTTATAACACACGTATTTCAATTTTGTCGTTTCGACGAGATCGTTGTACCGTTCGCTTAGAAGCGAAATAGAAGACGCATTTAACCTTCTCGCATTGAACCCACACAGATAGAAAATTGACTGGATGGAATATGGCCTTGTAAAAATGACGCGGGAATTCGTCAAACCGTATGTGGTTTCGATCGACTTCGTTCCATCCTGCAAGTATACGGAATTTTTCATCTTTCGACCGAGCGTGTTTGCGGATAATCTATCTAAACGCGATAGAATTGGTATCGATATGGATACTATTAACCCTTTGTGTTCGAACGGTGACTCGGAGGTATCAGTGAAAATTGTCACGCCATTGTTTAAAGTTCCTTTCTTTAGGAGGACTTTAGGTCCCGCAAGATTAGTTTTTCTTTAATAACTTCGTAAATAATTTCTTTCTCTCTTTTTCCCTTTAGGTAGTCGAGTTTTATTTTAAATCCTGTATAAAAACTTATTAGTGGCATTCTATTATTAATTTATTTATAATTATAATAGGTAAGTTTTTCGTTTGGGGGACCCAAGTTATCCCACTTCGTACTTTACGTTACAGAGAAATAAAGATAAAAAGTCTAAACTGAAATGTGCCACATGCTCTAACTTTGTTTGTAATGAACATAGACCTGAAGAAAAGGAAATCGTTTGTCTACAACATATTATGGATTCTAGTGACACTGAATAAAGAATTTAGTGATAACGATGAAGATGGAGCTGATGCAATGAATTATTATATTTGTTTTTTTTTTTGCATTTTTTATTGTTGAAAGAAGTAAAATTGAGTTCCTTAGTTTGTGTTCCTTATTTTAATTAATAATTATAATAATAAGTTTATTTTATGTCAAAACATGAAATGTTTGAAAGTGGATAGTATTTTATTTGTTTTTTAAAAATAAATGCTGTAAATTTAATTAAATAATCGTTTTTTAATTTACTAACAGTCTTTGTAATATTAATATGCCAACTTATGAACAAAACAAAACAATTTTTGTGTGGGGGACTTTAGTGAGCCCACTCCGTCTTTTATGTTACAAAATAGACTCCGTACTCTAAGGGTTAAAGTTTTTCGTATTTTACGAATTGCCGAAAGCACGATTGTACGAGAAAACACGTTCAATTTTATCTGCTCAATATAAAAAATATTACAAGAATAAAAATGTTTGAGATTAAACAAGGAACATCTTGATTTTGGAACTGCAATTGCTTCGAGTGCAAAGGGTTAATAAAAGGTCTTATAAAAATGACAAAGTTTAATTTATTCAGATTTCGTGCGATTTGTATTACGATATACGATTGAATAAAGAAGCGTATAGATTTAATTGCTACGAAGTCAAAGGCTATGACCTTGGTTTTTAATAAAGCTTATGGTTTTTACAATGGTTCGTTAACAATTATATGGCTAGTAAGCAAACAAACATCTGATTAACGAAAAACAAAAATTGACCTGACCGGGATACGAACCTGGTCCAAAAAGTATCCAGAATTTTTAATTAATTAGTTAATTAATAAATAGGGAAGATGGGTCAGGAACTCGTTTTCAATGTTTCTCAATAACTACCCTTACAGATGAGATATGGGGCTGAAACTTGGCAGACGGGGAGGAAAAAAATACCGTCTGGGGCGAAAATCATCTCCAAACCCGGCTATAGCTTTTGTAACTTTAATAATTGTGAGATAAAAAAACTCTGGAAAGATTCGTTTGACCCCCTGTGGTAGGTTCGATGTTTTCACTCCGAAGAATTAAAAAGTAGACAGAAGTAGATATTCGCTACAATCTTAAATTAATAGGAAATATACGAGCGAAAGGATCGTCTAAAACTATCGTTTTTTGTATCATAAAATAATACGATAGTCAGGAATTCATTGTAATCCGAAAGGAATCTAATCACGTTGATCCATAATTTATTCGGAGTTTTCCTTGTAAGGAGAACCTCTCGTCTATGCAATTTATTCGGACGCATCCTGTATGAGTAATTGCCGTAATAAGAATGAAGCCTGTATTAAATTAACTACAGTGAGGATAATGAATCCGAAGAATCTTGTCGGAATTAATAAAAGTATAAAAGATTACAATGTTGTTACTCGCTTCATTAGACTGGCTCGCGAGTAGACTGCAACGGAATTTTATATAATTTCCATCGATAACAAGGATGTTAGAGACACTAGCCTAATTTGGAACATTGATCGAACCACCATGTATTTTGGGAAAGAAAACTTTCAAATTTCTTACAGGCAACAAATACTGCTTTTTTGACACTATGGCGAATCTACCACAGCGGGTCAAATGACCCTTTTTAATGTTTTTATTTTACAATTATCATAATTGTAAGCAATTACATTATCATAAGGTAGATATTTTTATTCAATTATATTTTCTAACGAAAATCACGAATAATCCAAATAAATTAAATCTTGGCATTTCAATGAGACAATATGCACCGGTTAACTTTAACCCTTTGCGAACGAAGATTTGTGAAAATATTGGAAATATTTTCGCCAGAAAGTTAAATCTTGCATTAAAGTTTTATATTCCGAATGAATATAAAAATATATTAAATAAAATATAAATATAAAATAATATATATATATTATAATATAAAAATATAAATATAAAATAATATATATATATCATAGTATATAAAATATAAATATATAAAAATATATTAAATAAAATATATAATTATGCTGCCGCAATAATGAAATTATATTTTTGCATTTTTAATGATTGATTATACTGACTACCATCAAGGGGTTAATGTTCGGTAGCGTTAAGCAATTTTGGGTATACGCATAGAAACTAGAACTACCCTAGAACTACCGAGCACTGAACTACTTGTCTAGTATAGTTTGCTGTATAGTAATGACAAGGTTGCATTCGCTCAAATTTCGTACAACTTTTATGTCAGTATGTACATCGCCGAGAAAGTTCATTGCAAAAATTTTCGTGTAAACGGTCTCACAATTGCAATAACTATGAAAGGAATAAATCGGTAACAACTCGCGATGACTCATTCGACCGTTCTAGCGTTAAGTAATGTTCCGTAGCAGTTTGAAAGCTACGCGACACCTACACTGTAGCGTAGTTTCTAATAGTTATGGTTATATTATAGTTTGTAATAGTGATAATATTTTCTATACTTGTAAGTAACAATATTTGCCAAATCGTTTGACTTAAACCATTAATCCTTCGCACTCCAAGCAATTTCAATTCCTAACTCGAGATATTGTTTATCCTAGAATAATTCCATTGTACTTGGTTCATTTCCTCTCTTGAATATTAAATTTGTTACTATTAACCCTTTGCACTCGAACGGTGACTCTCAGGCACCACTAAAAATAGCTGCAGCAATGTTTAAAACAATCTTTTCATCATTATGCTTGTGTCAAAGAAATTCGTAAAAGTTTAACCTCTTAAGCATGATGCGCCACTATAGTGGCTTCCGCGGATGTCATCTCATATTACGATGCGCCATTATAGTGGTTTGAGCACACTCAATTCTATTATTAATTATTACAGTAAATTATTAATGTTAAAGTATATGCATCATATCTTTTAGAAAAATTACAATTTAGTTATGATAAACCTCATTCCAAAATTATTAAAGTTAAAGTATATGCATCACATCTTTAACACGTTAACTGCCCACCCGTCGACCTTAAAAATTCTATAAAATCAAATTAATTTATTTAATGAAGCAACGATTGAAAACTTTAAATGCATGGCATATTGTTATCCTTCAACCTTCTTGTATTCTTCAGATATCAACAAAATTCATTGCAACAGATGTATTAACGTAAAAATTTATTTTTAAACATGCACAAATAATTCTGTCACCCATATATGGGTGACATGGCAGTCAATGTATTAACCTGTTAACTGGGTATGACGAAATATTTCGTCATAGACAAACTACTACTAGAATGGTCACGACTACATTTTTCATCATAGAAATTTGCCGTAGTATTTTGAACACATTACATTTTATGTAGTTCTTATTCATGTAAATCAATTATATAAGTTTACAATTATATATAAACAATTAGTATTAAAAAAAGAAAAAAGTCCCCATTGTGAAACGAGTCGAACAAAAGTTTATTCCCCGGTTAACAGGTTAAGAAGAATTATAATTTAGTTATCAAAAACTTCATTCCAATGTGCTCTGAAACTGCCCCGCACAAAATTCAACCGTGCCTAAGAGGTTAATCGTTGAAAAGACGAGTAATACTAAATAAATTTCGTATGCATAAGATGAAATGTATCGTGTAGAATGAAAATATTCTAGGTCAGAAAAAGTGCCTTGGAGTTAAAACACCTTCGAGTGTAAAGGGTTAATCGTACGCGCAACGCTTCAATTATTACTGGCTTCTTAAATACAAACATTATACCGTAAAAATTCTTTCGAATAATAATCTGCCAATTTTTAATGTCGCCTCAGAGGAGCCATTGGCGTGCTAAGGGTTAATAAATAAATCAATATTTTAAGAGTGTTCGATCGATCGATGTTTTAACAGCATTGATTGAAAATAAATTATTCTTAATCCCTTAGATTAGACTTTCTTTGTCCTTCGCAGAACAACAAAAAGAAAAGACAAATTTAAACTTACTGCGTGCCTAGCTATCTTCCAATGACCGTATACGATCAACAATTAAATAAAATGTTATTTCCGTTAGAAGAAAATTAAGGAAATACATGTTTAAAAGATTCAGTTAGAAATCTCGATCACGAGTCTGACTCGTTGTTGTAAGTCAAGGGGTTAGCACGAAGGGATACTTAGGCATCATCAATGGCGGTAAATAAGCTGTGATTTGTAAATGAATTCCAACAACGTAAGGGTTAGTTTAAATTCAGCTACTCTCCCTTAAATCTCGCAACAGATTATTCCTTTGACCTGTCCGAAACGACGCGACTTTTCGACGACATTCGTAAAATCGATCGACGATTAAATTCGCGAAAGGCGAGAGCGCCCCTCGTACGAACGAATCCTTTAACCCTTAGCAGTCCAATGGCTCCTCTACGGAGACACTAAAAATTGTCAGACTGTTATTTAAAATAATAGTTTCATTACAATGTTTGTATTTACGAAGTTAGTAAAAATTGAAGCGTTGCGTGTACGATTAATAGTATCAAATTTGATATGGACGAAAAAGAAAATGAACCACGTACAATGGAATTCTTCGAGGACCAAAATTGCCTCGAATTAGAAATTGAAATTGCTTGGAGTGCAAAGGGTTAAAACCGTTTCTCCTTGAATCGATTGCGAGATATCGATGGGCCTCGCAACTGTGTTTCAGAGCATCGTAAATATTAGACACACACGAGGACTTACCGTGTTTTTGTATTGCGATCGCCTAGCGAATCGATATCGGCCACCCAAAGAGAGAACAAACAGATTACCCCAGTCTATGTACGCAAATCACGCTAGGTGCGGAAGATCCGTCACGAAAATACTTTCAGAGCTTGTTTCTATTCTTATTTATGTGGTCGCTATCGATTGCCTCGGCGTGGTTAGCGCATGCATAAAAAGTCACGATCAATGTATCATCGGAGAGGTCAATGGCGACGCATAAGCGAATCTGGTACAAAATCATACTAGCGGTCCAGCAAATATGATACCCAGTCTATAAATAAGGAATCACCAACGAACGTTGTGGAACGAAATCGATAGAACAGCTTTCTTTATTTTTGAAACGTTTAACCCTAGGGACTTGCGGTCCTTTGTCGGGGTTATTTCGTATTCACGATGATAGTTCACTAATCAGACGCTTTCACGGGTTCCTCCAGGTTCCGATACGTCAATCAACACTTTACCGACCGGCAATTATTTCAGAATCTTTTAAGTTCATAAACTATCACTGAACATTTTTTAATGGATCCCTCAACGCTGACGGCAATTTTTATCGCGAATCAACAACTCCTCCTAAACAACGTTGTCTAATAATTTCATTACAAATTACAATGTAAATGCAGTTCTTTAAGCCTCATTTTGTTACGGGACAATTATTGAAAGGCCTATGAATAGGCTTCCGGTCGGTAAAGTGTTAACAGTCGCTCGAGACTCGAAGTCTTTGCAAACATTACACCGACACGTTTAGATTTGAACAATCATTACTAAATATACCCGATATGTAAATATGAAACCAGAATTTTGTCCACAGAAAATGTACATTTATTGTATGAAAATTCTTCCAAATATCGTTGCTTCTCCTTTATTTATAACTATTTATTCACGAACTAGTAACTGTTTACAGTAAAATACAGTCTGGATTAATTTATCGAATTCGCTCTCTTATCAAACATTGACTAGTCTCGATTGTCTGTCGGTACAACGGATTCGTTAAAACCCCTATCTTCTATTATTTTCTTAGGGCTTGTTCATCGTGAAGTAATTCTTCATTCCGGCGACTCTATATAGATAGCCACCGTAACAATATTTTATTCGAAGTATTGCCCATCGGTAGCTATACAATTTTTTCCATCCCTCTGACAATTTACCGATACCTGTCAAAAGAATTGTTCCTCTTTTGAGGAAAACCGGTCATCGAGCCATTTTCGTACATTTTCGTAAGATGTGAAGCGCTGCTCGGCAATTGCGTGTTCCATCGATGCAAGTAAGTAATAATCGGATAGAGACAAGTCTGCAAAAGTAGTTCCCAAAGTAAATGCCTCAATCGTTTTCTTGTACGGTTTTGCTGTGCGCAATGGTGCGTTATCACGAAGCGAAATCACTGTGTTGCCTTTTTCGATATTCCGATCGTCTTTCATGCAAAGCTTCATTCAAGACGATCGTTGTTGTCGGTAGCGTTCAGTATTGACGATTTCGCCAGGTTTTGATAGCTCATAATAGATCACACCCTTCTGATCCCACCAAGCACAGAGCATTGTCTTCTGATTTGACCTTGATCTTTTACGCTTAGGATTCTGGAAATATACTTATTTCTCATCGCCAATCATAATTCGATGGAGTTGGACTCTCTTTTGTACCTGGCGAACAGCATTTCGCAAGTGGTTTTTCGTTTTTCCAGCTATTTTTCATTTGGTTCATGTGGAATCCATTTTCCTATCTTCTGGATCTTTCCTATGGCTTTGAAACGTATGAAGACGGTTTTTCGTGTCGCATTTAATTGATCCGCGAGTTGTTGCGTTCGAGCGTCATTCTGATCCAACGATGCGTGCCATTCGCTGTCTTCGAACTTTTTCGGTAGCATTCCACATTATTCGTTTCTCACGTGAAAATAGCCATTTTTAAAATTTTTTAGTAGCGATGTAAAGATTGTTTTAAACAGTGCTGCAGCTATTTTCAGTGATGCCTCAGAGTCACCGTTCGATTGCAAAGGGTTAAAAACTATGTACTGTTGTATGAAACTTGTATGGTCGTGAGTTGGAAATTTTTATTGGATGATGAGACAAGAAAATGGCATCAATGACGCGGGTTTGACGGTAGCTACATTGACAGCTAACGTCACGTTTGAGCAAATTCTGATTTCATATTTACAGACCTGGTATTATTTAAAAAAAAAAATGGCAAAAACTTTGAATAAATACATTCTCATTATTTTTATAACATAATGTAAAATTTTCGCTTTTAGTGCTCTGTAAACCTAGTGTTAATTATTGAAATTATACGAATGCATTCATTAGACATTATCAAATGAATTTATTCGTTCGAGCTATTCAGTTCTGTCATTTTTACCAAACGACGCATCTTAATCGCATTTTGTGTTCGGTACCGTTAGTGTTAACACAGAATGATTTCTTTTTTATACCCTTTCTCTTGGATAATCATGCTGTTCGATGCATACTTGAATCGTAACTTCGAGTTCCTAACAGATCTGAGCTGAATGTAAATGTTCAACTTTGAAAATGTCTTTTAACAATTCCAGACGTTCTTGGAAAATGTTTGATTTAATAACAGAAGTTTTTTTATCTACTCTACACCGAAGGGAGACGCTTAGCGAGGTGAAGGGATGCGACCACGATGGAGAAAATACTAGTTAGGTTTAAGTGAAGGTACAAGGAGAGACAGGGATTAGAGGAGAAGTAGAAAAGATATACTAGAGGATATTAGAGGATACCAAAGGAAACTTGTTTGGCTGTGAGTTGAAAATCTTTATCGGATGTGAAACAAGAAAATAGCGTCAATATAATGTGCCATATATAACAGCATCGTGATTTATAAAAAAATAATATTTTTATCACATGTATTGCGTGTAATAATATGATTGTGTGCAGAGCAATGACAAAACGGTGAAAGTGATGGGAGCCTGTGGACTACTGTGTGCGTGGACTAAAACCGGAAGGTCAAAAATTACTCCATCACGATACACGAATACAGTGGAAATTTGCTTTGAAGTTTTAAGAGGAAGAAGTTTTGTACGAAAGTGAAGGAAAGCTTCGTGTTCCTGTTGGCTATAGTTGGAGTCCACTTATTGAACTATCATTGCCAGAATGGCTAATTCATCGAGTTCGTTGCTGAGTTCCTACATGACATCCATTTTGCGAGACTACTCCCTTCCTTGAACGTTTTGACCGTCGAACTAACGACCTCAAATGTTCCATAAAGATAAAGTAATTTATTTAATAAGAGTTCAAATCAACAGAAAAGCTTATCGTTAAATCTGAATATATAAAATTCCGTCACCCATGTATGGCTGACATGGCAGTCAAACTGTTAATTAAATCAAATGATATCAAATCTTTATATTTAATCCTTATCACCTTCCGTGCCATGTGCACCACCAATGGTACCACCGATGACATGTATATTTGATGCACTAAAAAGATATATTTTATAATATAGGGTTATAAGAAAAGCGATCAAGAAAATGGGACATAATAAAAAATATATAGTATAGAACAAAGCAAATGAGTTTGTAACAATATGTGAATCTTCGTATATTAACACGAGAACTACCATTATTGAAATTACAAAAATGTCTTCATTAGTAATTTTCCGATATACTTCTTTAATGAACCACATGTTACAATAAAAACTGAACGAAGTTTAAATAGATGCAGTCTTATTATTATCACAAAGCAATGTACATCGTTGGATGTATTGTTCGGTAGTTCTAGTGTTAAATGGCCCGTACGAAAAGTCGAGGAAAAATAATTTGGCAGGCACGTGTTGATATTGGAAACAAATTATTTCATAATTACAGTAACAAATGATCGTTGCATATATTTATTTTCCCAAGACCGAAGATTTCGATCTACTTAAAAAAATTCTCGTTCGCCTGTAAGGGTTGATGGTTGAGAAACAGAGAAACTCCCCGCTGTCTACATATTCAAATCGGCGAGAATAAATGCATTTATACTATTATCCGAACTCGGTTATTCATATCGGCATATTCCCCGAACAGTTTCAAGTCCCGGAGTACCTGGACTGGTAATCTTTCGAAGTCGTGTTCGAAGGCGTTCAATATGGGTTCAGGGGCCAGGTGACCGGAGGCAGCATCGATCTTTGGGTAGACCTCCCTCGAGAATATTTTGACAAAGTAGCCGACGTCTCCCGGAGAGGCTTAAAAGAGACCAAACAAGAAGAGGATCGTCCAAGAATACCAAACAGGCAGTAGGAGGAGTGCTGAGAGCGTTGCGACCTCCCGCGAAATTCGTCACGTCTGACGCAGTTGCATCCGAGAAAACCAATTCCGCGAGGACATCAGCCTGAGCACGCCTTGTGCGCCTATACAACCATAATTCACAATGCCGGCGGAAATGACGCGAACCGATGCATTTATAATCGCCGGACTTCGTTTGTCATAGATCGACTGTTTTCGATGACGCCGGGCCATTTACAACCCGGAATTTTATTCATTGGCGTATTTGTCGTGTAATGGAGCGTGCACCAGTTTCAGAAACGATTACAGGAATATCGATTCGTAGGTTGCACCAAAAAAAAATCAGGTCGAATCGGTAAACGCCGTAGATTTCGTTGGCTGTTACCGATACGAAGTGCTCGATAAAGAAATTAAACGGCTGTGCAACGAATTCCGATACAGCCGATCAGAAAAATAATCGAGAACTCATTCTGCTTAATTAAAAACTTCAATTCGGAATTTTTCACTAGAATATGCGGTACAAAATTAACTTCATTATTATCTCTTTTTGAATACTAAAACTTAACCCTTTAGGTTCAGCTGAATTTTCCGCGAGGCTGTTTCTCTGTACAGCAGAGCACATTGGAACGAAGGTTTTAAACTTGAATAGATTACTTTGACAACTGATAATACAATCGAGCGTGATACATCCGCGAAAGCTACTATGGTGGAGCATCTTGCGTAAAGGGTTAAACATCATCGTGCTCCCATCAGTTTATTTTTTGTGGAACAAAGTAGACTTATTCGTTGGTATTGGACATGCTGTGATTATTCCATCATTTTTATACGAATGTAGGTGCGGATTCTACAGTAACTACCTTCTATAAATGTAAATTTATAGTTTAGTAAAATAGCAACGTAATGCACTTTACTGTGTCCTCTGAAATTATTATTCTGACAATATGTGATCCTTAACATTAAACCTACCGAGCATTAAAATTAACTTGTCTATATTGTCTTGTAAAAATACCAAGATTTTATTTATTTGAATTATTTACGATTTTCTTTACAAATTAAAATTGAACAAAGAGATCTGTCGAATCGAGTCCAATGGAGAACATTTTATAACTTCGATGATTGTAAAATAAAAGATTCGAAAAGGATCATTTTGATTTGGATTGTTTGCGATTTTCCTTACAAATTATAATTGAATAAAGAGACCTATCGAATCGAGTCTTCTGAAGGCCATTTTATAACTTTAATAATTGTAAAATAAAAAATCTGAAAAGCATCATTTTGATTTGAATTATTTGCGATTTTCCTTGAAAATTATAATTGAACAAAGAAACCTATGGAATCAAGTCCTATGAAGGCCATTTTATAACTTTAATAATTGTAAACTAAAAAATCTGAGAAGGGTCATTTGACCGGCTGTAGTAGGTTTAGTGTTAAGTAGTCTCCTAGATTCACTGGGAAAAATAATTAAAATAAACACCTAAAAATAATTCTGATTCGCAATAGGTTAATGCAAGTATTAATATACGAGAGTCGATAAACGTCTCGACTTAACCCTTTTCATGTCACACTACACCAACGAATCTTGACTGCTGTACTCGGACCGGCTCAACTTCATCTGCACAATGTTTTCTAATAGAATACATGTCAATTAGAAAAGTTAATAAACAAAGCGACGTTGCTTTAACCAAAATTAAATAACGCAAAAAGAACTAAGACCCTTCGGATCTTTCAATTCCAAAATTCGAGATAGTCTTTTACCTAGAATAGAATAGAATAGAATAGAATAGATTCATTTCCTTTCCTGCATATAAAATCTGTTACTATTTGCCGATTTCTTAAACACAAAAAGTTGTTCCGAATAGTATTGTGGCAACTTTTAATGTCGCCTCGGAGGAGCCATCGGAATGCTGACGGTGAAACGTCCGACGTGGAAAACCGGTATAAAAATATTCATTTTGCAAAAGAGATTCTTATGAAAACTCCGGAAAGATTAAAGTGAATTTCGAACACGTTGAAAGCGGCGCTATTTTGCCTACCTTTCGCGTTACACTTTATCTAACTTTAAATGGAAAGAATACAACCGTGCCGAACACGGGAACATAATCACATGCGAAAATCCGATTTTGATGAAACTTATGGGAGCTTGTAGTTCTTTGAAAAATATTTGACACGTGTTTTTTTTAATCGGCAACGGTCCACTTTGAAGGGGTGAAAACAGCTCTCAAAGTTGCGGTATTTTTGAGATATCTCAGAAACCAGAGATCGAAAAAATTTGAATTTTTTTTTAAATGTGTGTTTTCAATAGGAAATGTAGTCGCGCAAGAAAATTTTAACAAAAGCTTTCTGTTTTCTGTTTAAATCAAATTTTTACATCTGAATATGTTCCCTTGTAAGCGAGAAAAACTCGCTTGCCCCATTTCTGCTTTTCCGTTTCGATCGAATCTACTAAAATAGTGCGAATATTTCTTAATATTATATAAACTACATACAACACTAATTTCGTAAATTTGATACCGCCCAGACCTCTGAAACTGACATAGCGTTCAACGTGTTAACACTTTAACTGTCCAACCAACTGTCTACAAAATTCCACAAAATCAAAGTAATTTATTGAATGCGGTAACAATTGAAAACTTAAAACGTATAACACATATTTATCTTTGAACCTTTTTATATGCTCCAGATCTCAAATAAATTTAGTGCAACGAATATATAAACGTACAAATGTATTTTTAAACATAGACAAATAATTCTGTCACCCATAAATGGGTGACATGGCGGTCAAAGTGCTAAATGTGTTTGGTGTTGTCCCAATTTTATTTTTTATATATTGATTTTTCTTACGGAATTATAAAATTCGCAGTCTAAAAAGGGTCAGTCAAAGTGTTAAGGGAAGAAGAAATATCGCAACTCGAAACTGCGTAAACGATGGAATTATTTGCCAATCAAGGAACAAGTGGACACGCGCGATGTCCGGTCAGTTTCCGCAGGGAAGATGCAATTTGTAATAAAAGTGCGGAGCATGGAAGGGAATCGCGTTGTTTTAGCACCAAGGGCGGGTTCATTAGCGTCAAAATTTCGGATGGAAGTCGCGGGTCCGCCAATGGGATTCCACGAATACCACGTCTCGGATCTGGCGCAGCCAAGAAAGGTGGGTCGTTGATAATCTCGCAAATTTCATTCCTAAAATGGACGCCCGCGGACAAAGACGGTCGGAAGAACCACGAAGAAAAAGAGCTGATGCGTGGCGACGACTGAACGTATTGGAATCCAAAGACGCGGCCGACCGACCGGCGACGCTACGAACACAAAGCTGGATGCACCATAAGCGCAACTCGTGCACAAGCACACACACACATATATACATCCCAGTCGCTTTATCGTGGCGATGGGGGCGACAACAACATGGAGAAACCAGAACGACCCATACTTAGAAAGGGCCCCCGGTGCATAACGCGCGCTGCGCAGTGCTGCGCTCCACGCAAATCGTAGATGCAGCGGTGCAAATTGTGCACGGCTAAAATTCCATCGGTTCGGAAACGACGGAAAAATTTTAGCAAACGGGGCGATTATCTTTTTGCCAACAAATTATTTTCGCTGGACTTTTTCATACGGGTTTTTCAAGATGTAACTGAAAATTTATATATTATTACAAATTTATTTGCTTCGTTCTATACTACATTTTTTATTATGTCTTATTATTTTGATCTGAATTATATCGTTGCGCGTTTTATATTCTTTGTTCGACGAACGACGGCACGTTGTTTATTTAATAAATACGTTTGTACAAAATAATAAATATCTACAAGAAGAGTACAATTTGGATAAATCTGATCAATTTGCTGCTCAGTTCGTTCGACAGGCAAACTTCTCTCGATTGTCTGTCAGTACAACAGTTCAGTAACAATCACTATTTCCTATTATTTTTTTAAGGGTTGTTCACCATAAAGTTAATTCTTCATTATGGCGAGTCCACATGGACAACCGCCCTAACACTATTGTAATGTTTTCACTGTTAAAAATGTTACAGAAGAGAAAAGACAATTTATATATGTTTTATATTGTTACATTTACTGCAATGCTTAAATATTAATTACAAGTTAATAACATTTGATTCTGTCTAAAAAGTAAGGCATACTATTTATATTTGTTAGACTCTATTTAAAATCTTCACTGTGAGTCTGACTGGTTATAATATGCCAAGGGGTTCAACTGTTAATTGTTAGCCTTTCGAATTCGTGAATATTCTAGGTTAGACGAATCGTCATGAATCCTAGGGTCGAGGTAAATTCGACTGCGAGGAATACATGTGTGATAACAATAGGTAGGTGAAATGTAAACCAACGAAATTATTAAAAGAATTTAAGAACATCGATATGTCATCGTCAACTTATTAAAATTATTAGCACGTTGGACACCAACAGTTCCGTGACAACCCCTATCTTTATTATTTTCTTAAGGGTTGTTCACCATGAAGTTACTGTTCATTATGGCGACTCCATATGAACAACCACCGTAATAATATATTGGATAGTCAGAAAAAAAATATATATACAGGGTGCAGCACAAATTAGGTCCCACGATTTTTCTGTCCCTTCGCATGATCGGACAGGAAAACGTTTCTTACCAAAGCTAATAAGTATGTAACACTAGAACTACAAAATCAGACATTTTGACGGGTTTTCTTTCGCAATTGTTAAAGTTATAAAAATGTTTTCAGCAGAAATTTTTGGATGTACTTCTTTAATAACGTACACGTTACAATAAGAATTATATGAAGCTTTAACCCTTTGCAATCCGAGTAATTTTAATTCCAAAATCGTGATACTTTTCAATGTACAATAGTTCCATTGTTCATGGTTTATTTCCTGTTGTGTACAGAAAGTTTATTACTACAACTCGTACGTGCAACACTGGAATTTTCATCGACTTCTTAAACGCAAATATCGTGATACAAAAGCTGTTTCTAATAATAGTATGGCAATTTTTAGGGGTTAATAGATGCAGTCTCGTCATTACTACAAAGTAATTGTTCGGTATTTCTAGCGTTAACCGACAAGAAGTTGCAATTTTTTAAATAAAAAAGAAATCGATTTTCAAGAAAAAACCAAGATCGCTGTGATATCTTTAAATGGAACTCGGTATTGTTCATAATATTGTAGGCAACGTCGAAACAAAGTTAACGATCTGCTATACGATGATTTTCAGATGACCTTGAAAGAAAATATCGCCATAGATCAATTGCTCGAATATTTCAAATAATTCGACGATACGTAAAAGTAAGCTGATACGTCCAAGAAACTGATGCGGTGTTGGATGTCAAAGACCGTGTCGAAAGTGACATCCGTTGCACGAAATGTACAACGAGCTGTTGTTTAACTTTAAGGTGTGTGCGAGATGATTTTGTTTGTTTAAATCGACGACGACGCGAGCCTGCGAGTTGCGGTAAAAATATCGTGTACGCGTGTATGTCTATCCTCTTTCTTCCTTTCTTTCACAAATATATGTACAGGGTGTCCAAAAAATGAGTTTCATGACAGGAACGATTCCCGGAGTTATTTTAAGAAAGTTTTCCCTTTACCAATTTGCAATTTGACCCTTCGTTTTTGAGTTATCGAGGGAATACGTGGACCAATCAGAGCGCGGCTACAGCAGATGTCTTTCGGCTTGGCCAACGACAACGCCGCACTCAGTGAGATCTGCAATCGAACCCGTTTGTTATAACCGTACACTGATTGGTCCGTATTTCCCATTAATAAATCTAAAACGGAGCCGCATATGACATTTTCGCAAAGGAAAAAATATCTTGGAATATACTTAGGAATCACCCTTTTCAAGGAACTCGAACACTTTTGGGACACCCTGTATATATATTTGTCATTTTATCGCATACTGATATCGGGTCTGAAGGGTTAACATCGATACGGAATAAATCAGCGAATGAAGAATAATTGAAACTTCTATATCTTCTCAGAAGACCGTTGGTGGGGGTTTTCAGAGGCGCCATCGCATAAAGACAATATCGACCAACCAAATCGTTCAAAAAGACTACGTCGGCGGCTGGGGAAGAATTTGGTCGTTGTTTTTCGAAATCGAAGGCAATTCGAGCGGAAATCTCATAAAGCATGCGCGTCCCTTGGATTCCAGCGCAGACGGTGAAACAATCCTAAGAGGGACACAGTGAGCGTAAGAATTTCCGTAGCGCTTTTTGCGGCCGTTCCGCGCCAGACCACATCGTGGTAGGTCAAAGACGCGGCGATCCGCGAATTTGAGAAAGCGGGTTGCCTGTCCCGGCAAGTGAACAATGTCTACGGCAGGCGTTGGTGACGAAGCCAATGGCAA
Source organism: Agapostemon virescens (assembly GCA_028453745.1). NCBI lineage: Eukaryota > Metazoa > Arthropoda > Insecta > Hymenoptera > Halictidae > Agapostemon > Agapostemon virescens. The sequence continues at coordinate 4,287,012 of CM052099.1, forward strand.
AAGGGCGACCGAACGAAGGAACGAACGAAACGAACGAAACGAACGAAACGAACGAAACGAACGAAACGAACGAGGAGGAGCAACAGAAAAGAGACGCGACGTATCCCTCAAAGCAAACAAGATCGCGACTCTACGGCGAGCGACGCCGCACTCCGGGTCTTCCGTCGTTATCATCGATATTGTGTTCCTCGTCGTGGCAAGGAAGGCTACAAAGAAGAGGACGACGCGACGGAAGGCGTGTGTGTTGCACAGGAGAGAGAGGATTCCAGTCGAAGAAGGGCCGTTCTGCCTCACACATCCCACCCGTGGTTTCCGCCGGCCTTGGAGCCACTGAACCACTCCGTGGTTCAACGATTCGACGGTGCAGCGGTGCTCAACCGACTATAACGTTGAGTCTAGCCTCGCGAAAGTTACAACGGCGATCGATGCTTCTTCCATTGCTCGACGAAAAACGACAAGAAGAAGAAGAAGAAGACGACCGCCGCCGCGGCAGCGACTGCGAGGCTAGAAAGGGATTTGATAGCGGGATTGTTGGTCGAAGATAAGGGGTTACCCTCGAACGAAGCCGGTTAGATCTGGATTCGAGCTTTGGTTTCTTTCAGGCTCCGGCATTTCGTACCACCTACGCTCTTTGCCCTTCTTCTCCGTTCTACCATGGTCGTTCTCTCCCCCTCGAGTGCTACAGCCGAGAGATAGCGATCGCGCTTCGAGCTTGGGAAGGTGTGCTGTCTATGGTTTGTTCGGGCTACGGTTTTTCGCACGGTGCGTCGAAGAGAAAAGCACCACGCGTGCGACAGAAACGTCTACGCCCCTCTATCCCTAATGCCGGGACTCGCGAACGATGTTTCGAATAACTAAACGGGACTCGGATGTTTCTAATAATACGTCGGTGTCTGAGGAACGCTTAGGCGATTGGGATCGAGGGGGGATCGATGGTAATAATAACACACGGGGGACATACACGTACCACGGGTCGATTCGCGCTGGAAGATGCGGCGGCGGTTTGCGACGACGACGCGGCGTTCCGATCGCGCGAATTAATCGTCGGTTTGTGCAACGGTGGATGAAACGCGACGCGTATCCATCCATTATCGATATCGGGCTGCTACTCTCCGCAGAATATAAAGATCCCGGGGCTGGTCGTGCGGAGGAACGGGTTTAGATTAACGCGTTGTTAAGTGACCGGATAACGAACCACGCTGAAACGTACTCCTTGTAAATCAGCCGGAGGTTCTCAGAAATCGGGGCCCGAACATGACCGAGGAACAGCAACGGAGGAGAGGCACGATCCCCGATCAAGCTTTCGAATTCAACGCACGATCCGGACACCTTCCGTTCGGTCGTCCTGCCGTCGTCCCTCGGCCAGCCAATGGCTGCACGCCGTGATGAATACGCCACCTAATTTTTTTCTCGCTTTCCAAGCCTTTCAGCCGTTGACAGGAAGTGACATACGCCGAGAACACGTCGGCGCAAGCAAACCGTCGTACCTGCCCGCTATCGGCAGATTTTAACTTCAACGCTAAACTTACAACTCAACCGGTCAGATCACCGATCTCGCATTCTTTATTTTAACCCTTTTAGTGCCGGCCGAAAAAGAGGCGCCTATGCGAAGATGACCGGCCGAATTTCACGATTTTACTAGGGTTTGGAAAAAGGCTCGTAAAACCAAACGAAAAGCAATATTTACATCATTCAAAAAGCAGGGTATTAACACGTTGAATGCCACGGGTGTCACTGGTGACCGGCACCGTTACATCGTTTTAGAACGGTTATCAATAAATTAACAGCATTGAACATTAACGCAGTACTGCCAAAATTAATCAGATTATTGTACGACGTGAAAACTTCAGTTTTTAGTAACTAACAATTTTTGTTCAATAACGCTGATTATTTCTATAAATGAAACAAATGAAACAAATGAAACTTGTTCGAAGCATGAAAAATTCGCGTGGCATTCGACGTCTTGAGGACGAAATAGAGAATAAAATAGTGACGCTAATTTTTCTATATTCATTGAAAATTATATAAATAACGAAGGTATAAGTGATCATAAAGAAAAGAAAAATTGAGTTCTCTCTTTCAAAACGTAATTGCACCCTACGAAAAGTAACATCTTTTTATCATAACTTTATACAGGCCGTTTATTATATAGTATATATTTTGCATTTCCAATATATTTTGTAACAAAATAAATAATATTGCACAACAAACATAAAGAATAACTTGAAGGTACATAGTAGGCGCCGGACGAATTATCTCATCCGAAACAAGTAATTGTTATAGGTAATAAAACACAACCGGAAAATTATTCATTTTAATTCTCTCGTAATAAAATTAGACCATTTATAAGGTATTGTAAATTTATTTTGAGATAGAGTTCTCTCGCAATGCGAATAGTAAAGCGCTATAAGGTGCGGGCCGATGTATCGGCTCTGGCACTAAAAGGGTTAACACTTTGCCGTACGCACATTTCATCGGGATTTTTTCGTTTGGCGCCAGCGCTTTTTCCAGATATTTGGAGATCGTAAATCGTCAAATTTTACTAATACATCGTCAGTTCTCGTTAGTTTTCAATCCTGTCATGCTATTTTCATGAAATTTAGATGATATATGTAAATAAATGTAATATTTTATTGTATTACATGTATATTTATTTATTAATATTTTATTGGGTACTTAGTATTTCTCTTTCAGTTGATACGAAGCAAAACAATCTCCGAGGTGTAACGTGACTCCACAAGACTTACGCATTGAATTTGTTGTCCGTCTTTTTTTGTTTTTAGAACATACATGGCACTTTCTTCGTTTAAGTTTGTCGGTTTTAGAAATTTGTATCTTTCTTTCATCTTTTATCCATCTCTTATCCAAGATAAGATATCTTTTATCCAAGATTTGCATATTTTCAATATTGATAGTTTTGCGCACGACACCAAGGTGGTGTAACCGGCCTTTGCGCGATAGTTTTTGCACGACACCAACGTGGTGTCCCCGGACGGCATAGTATTAATAACCGTTCAACTTACAAAAACGATATCTTCGTTCGGTCCTATATCATGATAAAACTTTCACAAACTTTCAACACCTTCCATGCCAAGCCGTTTTTGACCCCCTCGTCGTTCAGGCCATTTCGTCTATTGACTAAAGATCGATCAACCCGTAACTAATTAACTTTTGTACTGCATTTTCTATATAATGTCTCATTTTTTTGGTGGAAATTTATTTCACACAATTAAATTTGTCAGAAAACATATGTTCTCAGCGCATTAAATAAATATGTCTGCGTGTACTATTTATAATGCACGTGGCCTGAACGTCAAGTTTAACGTGTACCATAAATGGTACACGCCGCATATTTATATGGTGCGCTGAAAACATATTCTGTTTACATTTATATTACATGTATATATATTTTTTATTTAGTTACACGTGACCCGAATGTGAAATCGAACCCCTTGCTTTACAATTTATTTTACAGTTGCAGCAATTAGAATTTATTTGTAGTTCAAAATTTGCGAAATGAAAAAGAAAACCGAAAAGAAAGAAAATTAATAAACGACGTACGCCTATATGTTCTCCAATGGTTGTACGTTAATAACAACCAAATAGAATATTGTTTCGAATTTGAATTGAATTTTGTTTAAAATTATTGTTAAAAATCTACAGCACTTGTCTGACGCGATATCGTAGGACGATGGGTTAACATGTAGCATAAATGGAACACGTGGCACGGAACGTGTTAAATAAATGAAATCTTGTTATTTTTGTAACGCAATACAATATTAATGTTACCGTTATCTCAGTTGTTCAGCCGCCGCCAAACGCATGATTTTTATGGTAATAAGTAGACAGCGGATTTTTATAGAAAATAAAAATCACCTAGCCGGGTAACAACAAACTAGAGTAAAACAAAAATTTACTGTCTTTCTTGATATATATTTAAAATAAAAATAATATAGCTTTTCAAATCTTCCAATGCTTTCACCGTTTTACGCCTACTCGTCGTTTAGCAGTTGGTACATAAACCAATAAAGATACTAAAACCTTATCAGGAAAAAACAATTTTACAATTTTAATAATTATAAACGGAAGATCTGATCAACCATCTCTAGTGTCTACAGCTTCGTCAATTCGTTCACGTCGAAGCTACACAATGGCAACGAATCAGCATGACGAAAACGTAAAGAACTCGCATCTTGAATTTCTAAGCGAAAGAACGATTTGTTAAATTAAGTAGCAAATGAATAATTTTTGGCAGGCGTTGGCGAACACGAATAACAAGTTAAATCCACGATAATGTTGCAAAATTGAGAACGACGAGTTGAGCTCCGATAAAATCTCTTCCATCGTGACGAATACCGATAACCGTGACGAATACCGATAACCGTGACGAACGTCATCGTGCAATTTGCAAGCATCTAAATTCCCCTAACACATTGCAAAACTCATTTCTTTTCGCGACTCTTTCGATTATAGAGTATATATATATATATATATATATATATATATATATATATATATATACAGCATCCCATTCATCGCAAAAGCTGCTCGACTGATTCTCGCCGACGATATCTGCCGCAACTTACGATGCAAGATTCAATATCGGAAAGACATCAGCCCGCGAGCACATTGAATAGCCACGAGTCGAGGCACGGGGCATTCGTTCCAACGAATCAGCGAAATAATCGTATTTTTCGAGGAGCATTCGAATATTTTTTCAAGCGGGAGTAGACCGCCGGCTTCAAGGACCAAACATTTCACCGTCCACGTAAACGGTCCGAACGGTTTCGTAAAGCTCCGTGAAATACAGGTATACGCGCCGGCAGTCCTGTGGGACCGGGAAGATGAGGTCAGATCCGCGGGACACGGACCACCTTCGAGTACCCTCGTCATGGAATAATCCCATAAACTGGCGTCCCGTTAAAAACGGGCCCTTGTGCCACACACAACAGAGAACTCTATAAACGAAAGGAGCGAACCCGATCCATTCTTGATGCTCGATTTGTCGTCTCTCCCTCCGACCCGTCCCGTAACATCTGTTACACCGGAGATGTTCATCGGCGATCGACGATTTCTGTCGAAAGTTCGATTCTCGTCTTCCTACAACGAATACAGCCTAGAACATCGAAGGGGTAATTGTAAACACACAAACACACGCACAAGATCCAGCGCGAACGAGAGAAGACCGTTGTTCTCGACTATCGAAGTTGGTCGGAACCCGGCAATTAACCGACATATTTTCACGGTGACTATGAGAGCTGCGCGATTTCCGACTGCGAATCGTTCACCGGTGACGTTGACAAAAGATAGGTCCGAATGTCGCAGGTGTGTTCCGAGCGAGGGAAGGCGAGACGAGGCGAGGCAAGGGTCCGAATGGCCCAGGGATGCACCTGCGGGCTCGGTTTATGCGAAGGAGGTTCGGTAGGAGGCCGACGACTCTCGGTCGCGGCCCGACACGACCAAGAAGAACGGAGACGGGAAATAAAAAGCCGAAGGATGCAGACACAAATAGATTGCAAAAACACAATAATAGAGACAGAGAAAGAGCGAAATACTGGACAGAGAAACAGAACGGAGCGGGGCGAACCTGGCCGGGGCCAGGCCCTGGGCCCGATCGGAGCGGGAGGATTCTGTAGCGGGAAGAGGCACGCTTTGTCTCAAGGCGAGCTGTTCTCCTTCGCGGCGGTGGCGGCGGCGGCGGCGGCGGCTCCTTCAAAAGACCGGACAAAGGAACGAAAATGCCAGAGCCTGCTGTGCTGGCTGCGACCAGTTTGAGAACCTCTCTCGTTGGTCCGCGACCTCTTTGTCTACGGTGATCGCGTCAGGGCCTCCAGGGATTTCGTAGCCTATTAGGAGTCGTTATCATTTCGCTTCTTGCCGTGGTTTTGACCGGTTGCCCGAAGACCGTTCACGCGAAACCGGAAGGTTCGCGTGAAATTTCGCCAGGGCCAGTGGTTGCTCGCCGATTTTCTGACAGGCGCCGCGAAACGGTATTCCGTGATTTAGAAGAGAGCAGACGACCCCGGATCATCACAGGGACCGCTCGACAGTTCATAAATATCGGAGAACGTACCAGGAAACCGGGCCCCGCCGACTCCCTGGGCACGAGCAATTTTTCGTGGTTGATCGTGGAATTCTTCGGGAACCCGAGCCAGACGATTTGTTCGAAGTAGTCGAGCGAGACTTGGTAACTATTTCAGCTGAACGACGACGAGAGTTTATTATTGTTAACGAGGATCTTGATCGTTATCGGAGATCGATTCTGGAAGCAGAAATTAGTATACTCACTCGACACAGAGGAACGAACATATCCGAGAAAGTAGTAATTCGCAGAGGGAAAAAGAAAATGCTGAACAATAAGGCCTATTCGACGTCGCAGTTGTTAGCGTCCGTCCAACAATTAACGATGAATCGAGGTTACCCTGCCTCCTTTTATATTCTTGCCTCTTTCAGCTTCGTTAGTAAGCCGCGATATAGGCAACGTCGTTAGGAGCATTTAGCGTAATCTGATTTCCAGCCGAATAAAATCGGAAGCCGGTGCAAGGGGCTGTATACTTCCGCGAGAAACGCGACGTTCTTCCAAGTGTTTACCACCGTCATAGAAATCTTTCACAGTTTATGAAAATCGGGACGCAGGCGAGTGAAAAAGAAATGGTTCAATTTCGTCGCACTAATTTGCACTTGTTTGCAAATTGATTCGGAGCCATCTCCTGCCCTCCCATCGAGAACGTAACGTCGACATCGTGAGAGTACACCGTCGTTTCTTGAAATGTACCAAGAACTCGTATTTGAAAAATTCTTTTTAACAGAAAATCCATGCTGTGGTAAGTCGTAGTTTCCAGGCAAGAAATTCGACATGTTCAACGCTATTAACCCTTTGCTCTCGAATGGCGATTCTGG
>CM052099.1:4293921-4309055 GCA_028453745.1 Agapostemon virescens
GGCTCCAGTAAAAATTGTCACACCACTGTTTAAAACAATTTTTACGTCGCTATGCTTATATCTAAGAAATACGTAAAAATGTAACTGTTACTAGGACGAGTAATAGTAAAAACACACAAATGCATAAGATGAAATAAATCATGTGGAATGAAAATATTCTAGATCAGAAGAAATATTTTGATCTCGTATTTGAAAAATTCTTTTTTAACAGAAAATCAATGCTGTCGCAAGTCGTAGTTTCCAGGCAAGAAATTCGACATGCTCAATGCTATTAACCCTTTGTATTCAAATGGCGACTCTGAGGCTCCAGTAAAAATTGTCACACCACTGTTTAAAACAATTTTTACGTCGCTATGCTTATATCTAAGGAATACGTAAAAATGTAACTGTTACTAGGACGAGTAATAGTAAAAACACACAAATACATAAGATGTAATAAATCATGTGGAATGGAAATATCTTAGATCAGAAGAAATATTTTGGAACTCGTATTTGAAAAATTCTTTTTTAACAGAAAATCAATGCTGTCGCAAGTCGTAGTTTCCAGGCAAGAAATTCTATACGTTCAACGCTATTAACCCTTTACATTGGAAGCTGTTTTACCTCCAACTCCAAGGCATTTTTTCTGATCAAGAATATTTTCATTCTATAGGATGTGTTTCATCTTATGCATACGAAATTTGTTTACTATTACTCATCCTTGCAATCATTAAACTTTTACGAATTTCTTTGACACGAGTATAGTGACGTAAAGATCGTTTTAAACAGTGCTGCAGCTATTTTGGTGGTGCCTCAGAGTCACTGTTCGAGTGCAAAGGGTTAAAAACTATGTACTGTTGTATGAAACTTGTATGGTCGTGAGTTGAAGATCTTTATCGGATGTCGAGACAAGAAAATGGCATCAATGACGCGGTTTGACGGTAGCTACATTGACAGATAACGGCAAGTTTGAGCAAATTCTGGTTTCATATATACAGACCTGGTATTATTTAAAAAAAAAAATGGCAAAAACTTTGAATAAATACATTCTCATTATTTTTATAACATAATGTAAAATTTTCGCTTTTAGTGCTCTGTAAACCTAGTGTTAATTATTGAAATTATACGAATGCATTCATTAGACATTATCAAATGAATTTCTTCGTTCGAGCTATTCAGTTCTGTCATTTTTACCAAACGACGCGTATTAATCGCATTTTGTGTTCGGTACCGTTAGTGTTAACACAGAATGATTTCTTTTTTACACCCTTTCTCTTGGATAATCATGCTGTTCGATGCATACTTGAATCGTAACTTCGAGTTCCTAACAGATCTGAGCTGAATGTAAATGTTCAACTTTGAAAATGTCTTTTAACAATTCCAGACGTTCTTGGAAAATGTTTGATTCAATAACAGAAGTTTTTTTATCTACTCTACACCGAAGGGAGACGCTTAGCGAGGTGAAGGGATGCGACCACGATGGAGAAGATACTAGTTAGGTTTAAGTGAAGGGACAAGGAGAGACAGGGATTAGAGGAGAAGTAGAAAAGATATACTAGAGGATATTAGAGGATACCAAAGGAAACTTGTTTGGCTGTGAGTTGAAAATCTTTATCGGATGTGAAACAAGAAAATAGCGTCAATATAATGTGCCATATATAACAGCATCGTGATTTATGAAAAAATAATATTTTTATCGCATGTATTACGTGTAATAATATGATTGTGTGCAGAGCAGTGACAGAAACGGTGAAAGTGATGGGAGCCTGTGGATTACTGTGTGCGTGGACTAAAACCGGAAGGTCAAAAATTACTCCATCACGATACACGGATACAGTGGAAATTTGCTTTGAAGTTCTAAGAGGAAGAAGTTTTGTACGAAAGTGAAGAAAAGCTTCGTGTTCCTGTTGGCTATAGTTGGAGTCCACTTATTGAACTATCATTGTCAGAATGGCTAATTCATCGAGCCATTGCCGAGTTCCTACATGACATCCATTTTGCGAAACTACTCCCTTCCTTGAACGTTTTGACCGTTGAACTAGCGACCTCAAATGTTCCATAAAGACAAAGTAATTTATTTAATAAGATGAACAGTTAAAATGTATGATACAAGCAGCAGCACTTCAACCTTCTTAATTCTTCCACAACCTAAACAGATTTGATAGAGGTTTTGACACAGATTTTAACTAGGTACTAGCATGAAATTGTAGAATGCTTGTCTGAAACTTGTATGATTGTGAGTTGAAAATCTTTATCAGTTGTCAAAGCGAGGAAATAACTATATTGACTATATGCTATATATAGCATATTCATATTTACAGAGCTGGTAAAGCATCGATTAAAGTTAAAGTGGTGCAGTTATTTTCTATTTAGATTCCATAATCCCACAATTTTGTAAAAAGATTCGGTATCTAATAATCGTTGGTCGCACGAAGTCTCTCGATAATGCACGACATCGGTTTGCAAATGAGGCAAAATTAAGCGTGAACGGAACATCGAATGCTATTATTCGTCGTCATAACGAACACGTGTCACGAACAAACGCGATTCGCCGCTTTTCCAGAGAAAGAAAAATGGAGGCCGAACACGCCGGCGTTGCATAACGCCGAAGAAAGTTATCCAGAGCGGCGGTGGACACGGAAAAAGCAAGAGTCGATACGCGGACGTCGGTGCTGCTTCGCGAGACGATCGTTTGCGCGTTATAATTCCGCAAAAGGAGGCATTAGGCAACCGGAAGTGGGTCAGTGTGCCAGCGGTGATCGGTACACCCTAATAATTCTCGCTTCGTCCGTTTCTTCGGTCCTCGTGGTTGTCTTTCAAATTGGCTCGCGAGTCTCGTTAGAGAGACCAGAACACTGTCACACCGCTTTCCCTTTCCGCGACTTTTGCAATTGCATAACAACTGCGAAGGCTTTAATACGTTACGCGCCGGCTTCCAACACGTGCCTTGCACGAGCATGACTCCTTTTCTCGGTGCGCGGGGGCACAACTATCTCGACCCGGGCTCTTAAAACCAACGGAAGTTCGGCATTGTGAAAGCAATAGCTCTCGCGACCGATCGAGTCGAACATATGCTTATGCTGAACCATTATGCCTATGATGAAACGCTTGCGTATCGTGTAACGGGACATGTTGCGTCGACAAAAATCGAATTCGACTAATCTTGATCTTTTATACTTGTCCTCGTGGTTGCAAAGTCACGAGCCACTCGTTTCCGCAAATTTTTAGTGTGTTTTACGAAAGTATTTGATCTGGTCACTCGGCAAGCTAAATTTTGTAGATGCTTGCATACTTTTCTTTACCGCGGTGTGCTATAAAAATTTCTTCTTGTTGCGACGGATCGGTTGCTTGACCTTTCAAACCGGGAGCGACGAATCAAAGCATCCTTGGAGTTCGATATTATCGCCTCTCAGAAATTTCTCGTCTTTTCCATAATTTAACGATTAACTGTTTCGCTTCGTTTAACGCTAAACCTACCACAGCGGATCAAATAATTCTTTTCAGATTCATTATTTTACAATTATCGAATTTATAAAATTTCTTCTTTATTCTTCGTTGGAATTAATTAGATTGATCTCTTTGTTCGATTTTAGTGCTCGCCAATATTCGTACAAATTCTACCGTATTTAGATCGATTACTTGCAATGACGCTGAAGGCACAATTGCCTAAAGCCAATAAAAGATATTCAATAGCCAATAGATTGCCAATAAAACTGACTAGCGTGTACTGTCTTATAAAAATGGCAAAATTTAATTCATTTAGATTATTTGCTATTTTCGTTAGAAATATGATCAAATAAAGAGGTTAATTGAATCGACTCCTGTGGAAGCAATTTTATAATTTGAATAATTGTAAAATAAAAAATCTATGAAGGCTGGCGTTTGACACACTGTGGTAGATTTAGTGTTAAGAACAATCATCATTAAATTAATAGCATTCGACATCAATTTATCACTGCTGAAATTAACACTAAGTTAAGCAGAGCACTAAAAGCTATTATTTTACATTACTTACAATGAATTCTGCATGTTTATTGTATTGTTGACCTTTTTAAGGTTTAAGGGGTAAAATAAGCAGTAAACTCAAGAAAAGTAAATTGCGAGTATACAGTAGGGTCAGCATTATCAATTTGCATCACATTGCTAATCTTCCTTACTTGCTTATTTGTTGTGTTGATATATTGGATAGCCGGAAAAGTATCGAGAGATTTTTGTCACTAGATGTTATTTGGTTTCATATATCGAGCAACACTAATCAAATTGCGTCATACTGACGCGCATTTGAGAGGTGATATTTCAGTCTAAAATTTTCGTGCAGACAGTTTCGTATTTTATCGATCGTGTCAAAAGTCATATTAGTGTGAAAATTAGTGAAATTTTTTTAACAATTCGCAATTTTACTACGAAAAAAGCAAAAACGCTACACAAGCCCGGGAAAAAATGGTGGTGTTTACGGTCACCATGTTTTATCAAATGCAACAGCATGTAGATGGTTTGTTCGCTTCTTTTCTGGAAATTTTAATATTAAACATGTTTGGAATAAAAATGTTTTGGATAATTTACAGAAGGCTGAATACAAAAAGAAACTCGACATTTGGGTGCCTCATTATTTAACAGAGAAAAATTTGATGGACCGAGGTGCCATCTGCAAATTGATAAGTTTTGATGTAATAGCCCAGACCTTGCACCATCGATTATCGTTTGTTTCGATCTCTGCAAAGGACTGTGAAAATCATTTGGCCAAATTTTTATCCAATAAACCACAGAAGTTCTATTCCGATGGGATAATGGCTCTACCCCAAAAATGACAAAAGGTCATAGATAATAATGTCCAATTACTTGAATAAAATTTATTTTGAATAAAAGAAACGTTTAATCAAGAAATGACAAAGATCTCTCAATACTTTTCAGACTATCTAATATTCTGTTAAAATAATATCTTTAATGGAATTATTATTAGTTTGAAAAATCATTATCCGGGTCAATCGCTCGGTGGAAAATCAGTTCTGAAGTAATCGAACAACTCTGTATCCTTGCAGGACAGAACCAAGTTCTATGATGAATGGAACCATATGGTTTGACGAATTCCCGCGTTCGAGTTCGCGGAACGAAACCACTTACCAGATCAGAAGTGACGTCGAGTAATGCTCTGAATTTAATATTCCGCAGACAGGAAGAGAGTGAACACGACCGCGAGAGGTGGATCAAATTGTCCTCAGCCGAAAAACGAAACCGCGGGATCGGCTTGGCGGGCGATGACGTAGGGTGGGCGAGAAGAACGCGAAAGCGTAACCGCAACGCGAATCAGTACTAAACCACAAACAGTCGACGTCCGACGAGAGCAATCGTCGAAAGCAGCGAACGAGGAAGAATCGTATTCGCGTATAACCGACGAGCACACGTTTCCGGAGACAGCGTATGCAATATTTGCCGACGTGCGTTGTTTGCGCGAGAAAAAAAAGTAAGATATCTAACATTTTTATTCGTATTAACACATTTGTCAAGGGTTGTATCAAATGAAAGACTCGCGTAAGGAATAAGTATAAATAACTATATTTAACCCTTTGCACTAGGCTGAAACTCGGAAAAAGCCGTGCCAAACCCGTGCGCCCGAATGGTCGAAGAAGCAGCCGAATGGAGGAGCCTGCGTGTCAGAATTTGAAACAATATCTTACGACTGACACGGGAACATATTCTGATGCGAAAATCCGATTTTGATGAAATTTATGGGAGCATAAATTTCTTACAAAAATATTTGACACGTGTTTTTTTATCGGCAACCATTCACTTTGAAGGGGTGAAAACAGCCCTCAAAGTTGGAGTATTTTTGAGATAACTCGGAAACCAGAGGTTGAAAAAATTGGAATTTTTTGTAAATTGTGTGTTTTTGAATGGGAAATGTAGCTGTGCAAGAAAATTTTAACAAAAGTTTTTTGTTTATACAATAAAGCTATAAATTCCCATAAGTTTCATCAAAATCCCTTGTGATTGCGAGATAGCCGCACTCATATTTACTTCACGCGACGGAGCTCTTGTGAAGTCCAAATGAATTTGAATCGAAAACTTTCAAAAAATATTTTAATCATTACATACGATTATGTAATAATTAACTACAATTTTTATCGATTTCTTAAATGCAAACATAGTAATGCAAAAGTTGTTTTGAATAATAGTATGGCAATTTTTAGTGTCGTCTCAGAGGAGCCATTGGAGTGCTAAGGGTTAATAAGATAATAGTATTCTTTGTTCTGTCTCATATTGTACCAAAAATTGCACAGAATCCAAATAAATTAATTGGAATTATTCGGAATTAATTTTCGTTATATGATATAATAATATGTTTTAATTTTATGTAAAAACTGTATTTTATAGTTCTCCATTGTCTGATATCTTTCAAAACAATCTCCAAAATCATTTATACCATTATTCTCATTTTCATAATTTTCTTTCACTTCACTATGTCATTATTAGACATACATATTCTACTATGTTGCTATCGGAATCGCTGGTATAAATATTTTCAAAACAATCGTTATTAATTTCTACATCAAAGTCAGTGTTCAAAGAATCAAAAAAAAATTCGTCATTCAAAATTCATTACATAAAGTGAATTCTGGCGATTTTTGTTTACTTTTTTAAGGTTTTTAAGTGATAAAATGAGCAAGAAACTCAAGAAAAGTAGATTGCGAGTGTACAGTAGGGTCAGCATTATCAATTTGCATCCCATTGCTAATCTTTTTTACGTGCTTGCTTGTGTTGATATATTATGTTAAAATTATTATTATTTTGAGAAATCATTATCCGAATTAATCGAGCAATTACACATTAATAATAAAACATACAAACTATAATAAAACAAGCTCTTATCTCACAAAATATCACTGCACAATATATTTCAGATTGATTTGCAACTCTCAAAATGGGACATAAGCCACTTTCAAAATAAATATCTTTATTCTTCCATTAACCAACTAATTTTCGTTGTACAGAATCTTAACGATTTTAAATATATTATGTACAATTAGTGTCAAAATAAAAACGATAACGTGGAAATGTAAATATTAAAATGGCTGGCTCGATTTTCTTAAAAAATGAACTTAAACCGGTCTGAATACAAACGGCTCATATTAACACATTGCTGACCGGCAATTTTACTAAACTATGCCATGTCATCAGCTATTATTTTGTAATTGAATATGTAAGTAAAGTAAAACATTCTAAATAAACTCCAATAAATTTTAATTTAAGAAAAGTATTTTCTTTATTATAAAGCGGACACGACTAAACACGATGCGCAAAACTTTTGCAATATTCTATATCGCTCTGGGTTTCATAAATCGAAATAGATAATGTAAGTGCAATGACGGGTTAACTCGTCACCGGTCACCAATGTGTTAATTCTCTGCGATCGAGTCGAACAGTACGGTAAAATCGTTCTGCACGATTCGATTTAAAGCAAAGCACAAAGGCATCGACGAAAGATAAACCGGTGCAGTTATTTTCTATTCACCATAAATCCCATAATCCAAGAACAGCAACCGATACGATAAAAAGTACGATAAAATCAGTTTGATCTGATTTTCGTCGTGAAATCCGACCGCGGTTGAAACTGGCCATGGGCGGTGTGTCGAGTTCTGGAACGGAACATTTTTCGACCGGACCCCGCGGCCCGTATAATTTCATTAAACTGGGGGATCGGGCAAAAAACGTTGGGGCCAACACGATTTGCCTCTCTTCGAGATCGAGAGTGGAACGATGAGGGCCGCACGCGCCGGACAGAGAGGTTCGGTCCGAGAAAGGTTTCGCTCGTCGAGGGACAAGGACGCGCTGTCGAGGGGACCAGCAGACACTGGCAGGCGGAGAAGATGGGAACAGACAGAACGACGAAAGAAAACCTGGTGAACGGAGCGAGAGCAAGGTACTCGCCAGAGACAAGTCATCGGACGCTCACACGTCGTGCCGTGTATGGACGTGCACCGGTCTCCGAGGCACGCACACAAACTCGCCCGGAGCTGTTCCGCGCGTGTACGTACACGTGTATGCGTGCCCGAGGCGTGCACACGAAGATGAAGGGAGCGGCGGCGGCGGCGGCGCGCGCGTGGAATCGCGCGGCGATTGCCCACAGGTCTCGGTCGCTGCACACGCGTACACGCGCGAACGAAGGCGAAAGGATGAAGCCAGGGCCCCAGCCTCGAAAGGCTAGAAAGAAACGGTCGAGCAAAGGCAGTAGACACGGTCTTGAATCTTGACCTAGGACACGCACCAGCGACTACGTCACAGTTCGACGTACTACGAAGGCTCTCATACGAAGTGCCCGCGACCGCTGCGCTCGACATTCACACGGTTCTCGCCCAGGATGGAAAGGTCGGCCGAGGAGCGAGGTCGAGGCTTTTCCTTGAGCCGCGAGGAAATTCATTCGCCGCGTGAGATCCAACCGTTTCTGCGAGGGCTTCTTTGCATACGCGGCGACCCGCGGCCTGGCCCGTGATATCCAGTCCGTGGTTCAAGGATCGTTCACAAGGATCGTTGACGGGAAATCGTACCGTACCAATACTGTTGAAGCTCGCATCTTGAATTTAGCATAGCTTCAAACGTTACAAAATACAACCATACTGTTTTTAAAGCCTACGTCACTGCCGACCGGGAAAACCCGCGCTCCCACTACCCCTAATGCTCCAGACAAAGGCGAAGATCAGGCACCACCATTGGCCAATACTTGGTCTGGGTTAGGTCTGGGTCTGGCGGCTTGGCCCGTGATATCCAGTCCGTGGTTCGTTGACGGGAAATCGACCGTACCGATACTATTGAAGCTCGCATCTTGAATTTAGCATAGCTTCAAACGTTACAAAGTACAACCATATTCTTCTTAGAGTCTACGTCACTGCCAGCAGGGAAAACCCGCGCTCCCACTACCCCTAATGCTCCAGACAAACGCGAAGATTAGGCACCACCATGGGGCAATACTTGGTCACCGAAAGTACTTGTATAAGCAGCTAATGTATCCGTACACATCAGATTCGATCGGTTGGCTCACGCTGACGCTTGTACATGCTCAAATACGCAGAATAAACTTCTATACAAAAATACAAGCTTCTGGTCGGGTCACATTTCAACGTTTACGCTCCTTCCCATTAACACTAGAATTACCATACAATAAATCCAACGATATACATTGCTTTGTAATAATAACGTGACTGCATCTATTAAAACTTCATACTATACTTATTGTATGGTTATACGTTATTAACCCATTGACTGCCATGCAAATTTAGCGCGTCTTGCCCTGGGTGCCACGGTTTCATTTTAATATAATTAATTTAATATATAGGTTTAATAATAATTTTAATAATAAAAATTGATAATCAATATGTTCTCTACACTATATACATTTTTCATTCATCCTTTCTAATAGTTCCTAACTCAAACAGCCATTTGTAGCCAATTTAAATTTGCAGCATCCACTACGAAATATCTCGTAGCTGGCAGTTTTGGTACAGACGCTTACTACGAGATATCTCGTAGTTGGCAGTTAATGTGTTAACACTTTGACTGCTATGTCACCCACATGTGGGTGACAGAATTATTTGTCCATGTTTAAAAGTATATTTTTACATTAATATATTCGTTGCACTCAATTTAGTTGATATCTGGAGAATACAAGTAGGTTGAAAGTGACCATTTGTCATACATTTTGAATTTTGACATTTTTGCTTTATTAAATAAATTACTTTGCTTTTGTGAAATTTTTTATGTTGTTAGTTCGACAGTTAAAGTGTTAAAGAAGTACGTCCAAAAATTTCTGACGAAAACATTTTTATAATTTCAGTAATTCTAATAGAAAAAACTAGGAACCAGTCAAAATGACTGGTTTGGTAGTTCTAGTGTTAATTTGCGTTGAAGCTAGTACGTGCTCTTACAAAGCATCGTACTTAAGCGACCGCCTCCCCTAATCGCGGGACGAACGCCTCAACAGATACCTTTTGCCAGAACATCTCCGAGAGGTCCTTGCTATGCATCCGGCACTTTGTCGACGCAGACGCGCTTCGTCGATCGGAATGCACGGGATCGCTTGGCGAGCTTCTACTGGGCTGTTCAAGAAGAAGAGAAGCTTGCGAACGGAAGAATGGTTGCGAAAGAGGGCCACCTATGGTTTCCAGGATTTTTTCGGTATGTTGTCAAGGTTGCCGACCAGAATAGCTTGGCACAGTCTCGAGTTTACGCTCGACGTTGATTGTCCCTTGCGAAGCGGATGAGTTGACCGTTTAAAACCTTCTAGATAGGTTTTAACAGTTTTGTATGACGTGTATAACACGGGTCGCTCGTGTTTCCAAGTTGGATATAGATGAACGCGAGCGCACGTTGTCGCCAATGTATTAATATAGTTTTATTTAAAAAGGAATGCACGAATAATATGGTACGCGCAAAGGTTTTAACCGTTTTCATTCGAAGCTGTTTTAATTAGAATATCGAAGAAATTTTTCTGATCTAGGATATTTTCACTCTGGATGCATTATTTCATTTTATGTACAGTGGTTCATAAAAGTATTTGGGCACTCTTTAAATCTAAATAACTTTTTCACAATTGAACGACTTGACTTCTCTGGAGCAACCAGAAGCATTGATTTACTAAATAATATGCAAAAATAATTTTGAAATAATTCTAATTGGTAGAAATTACGTGGGAAAGTAGAAAAGATATTTTTTAAAACATTTTTATTTCAACTTGTAATGAAAATTTAAAATATGGGTTTTTCAGAACTGTGTTAGTTATATCCAATCCAATATTTCATATTTTTAGATAATTCCCTGTATATGGGTTTTTTTTTACTACTACGCCTTTTTATAATCGTTAAATTTGTATCAATTTGTTAAATATAAAGATAACGATGTTAAAATTGTTTTAAATAAAACTTTATCAATTTTTCGTGGCGTCTCAGAGTCGCCACTCGAGTGCTAAGGGTTAATAGTTAACAGTTTAAACACGAGATAGACGACGTGTCGCTACAGTGCCGGTCAAAAAATGCGATCGAGCGAGGCTATTAAAATGTTATGAACAATAAAAGCTTAGGACATAAGTATATCGTTGTTCGTTTGGAAATTATTTCCTCTCAGCGGAGTGTAAATAGTGAGACAAACGATTATCGTAAATTATACGAATATTGTATGAACATGAATTTTAACCCTTTGCACTCCAAGCAATTTTAATTCCAAGATCGAGATTATCTTTTTACCTAGAACAGTCGGATTCTAGATGCTTCATTTCCTTTCTGTGCATACAAAATTTATTACTACTATTCGTACGTGTAACCATTTTTATCGATTCCTTAAACGCAAACGTAATAATGCAACAGTTATTTTGAATAATAGTATGGCAATTTTTAATGTCGCCTCAGAGGAGCCAATGGAGTGCTCAGGGATAACATGATGTATTGCTTTTGCCACGATAAAAATTTAATGTAAATCTTGCTAAATGCTCGCGAGTCCGTTTTCATACGATAGGAAATGCGTAGAGGTAATTGAAACGTGCTTAGAAAACACATAAAATCGATAAAACGTACTTAAAAAATGATGTAAAAGCAAATATTTCGTGTTACGAACGCGTGTAGATATTATTTTTGCAGAAATGCGCCATGCAAAAGGTGATCCAATTGCGTTTCCGAAAATTCGACACGAAACGGTTTTCTATTAAGCAAGACAGAGGACTATTGGATACAGCAAGAATCCTCGTGCTCGATTAATTATGTAATCGGGTGAAGGTAGGGATGTTTCAATGGTCTCCCAAGGAAATCAATCGAGCAGATAGCATCCCTGATATTAATGTTACCTTGAAGGAAGTTTTTATTCAGAATTGAATCGATAACTCGTTTAAATTAAAGCTTTACTTACTTACAGTTCGTGTTTGATACACGGCATGATATTCTTTCTTTCTTTATTTCTCTCTATTAAGAAGATAAGAGCCACGATTACTATGACGACCCTTTGCTTTTCAAGTTTTCCTGTACGTACGTTAAGCAAGCCACTACGAGATCCTGTGCTACTTTTATGATTGGCTCCATAGTGGATTCTCGTTAACCCTCAAACGACGGACAATGTTTATAATTTTTACAATCGTTTTTCTACCAATTTTTTAAAATATATTTTTGCTAGTATTTCTTGTCCATAAGTTAGTCTTTCTCCGTTGATCTTAATGTAACAGATATTCGTTTGATTTAATTGCTAGAATCTGTGTTATCGAATGATCATTTTGACACTCTTGGTCAAAATAGACTCCGGCTCCGTAATCGGAGGATTAACCCTTTGCATTAACCCTTTCTCGAAGGAAGTCTATTCCAAAATCAAAACAATATTTTTACCTATAATAGCTCCATTCTACATAATTTTCTTCCTTAGGTACATATGAAATTAATTACCACTACTCGTACTTAAAACGTTCAAATTTCTATTGATTTCTTAGCTGCAAACCTAGCCATGTAAAAGTTGTTTAAATAATAGAACGGCAATTTTTAGTGGCGCCTTAGAGATGCTATTCGAGTGCTACAGTTACCATGTAGAAATATTTCCTACATGTCGCTGCCAATATTTATTAAAAGTATAAATAATCGCGGAACTTTATGCGTTCACAATCGGATGATTAGAGTCGCTCATAGCGGAGACCAATTGTATTTCGATTGCTCGTGACAATGTAATGTTTTCATCGTCGATGGAAATTTACATTGGAGAGACAAAAATTTGGTCAATGGAATTAGCACGTAGTCAATGAATTTTATGCATTTATTTAAAAAAAACTGATGTCATTCGTAATACTAGACCAAGTGCCGATACGCTACTATGAACTTAAAATTATTAAAAAATTATTTTCTGCGATCACTGTTACCAAAGTAAATTTCCAGGTCCAATAATCGTCGCGAGCTACAAGAATAGATAGTTACTTAATATCAAATATTCACCGGGAATTGCAACGAAGAGCATCTTCTTCGCCAACATAATTTTCTTAACCCTTTGCACTCCAAGCAATTTTAATTCATAACTCGAGACATTTTTCTGTCCTCCAATAATTCCATTGCACTTGGTCGTTTCCTTTCGTGCATATCAAATTTGTTACTATTAATTGTACGAGCAACACTTCAATTTTTACTAACTTCTTACCTACCAACATTGCAATGTAAAAATTGTTTTGAATAATATTCTGCGAATTTTTAGTGTCCTCTCAGAGGAGCCATTGGCGTGCTAAGGGTTAAATACCTCGGTGACTAAACGTTATTTTTTTATCATCGTACGCCAGTGCATTTTTATGTAGACTGGCGACAAAAATACGCTATATAAAAAAAATATAAAAAAATAATAAAAATATAGAAAAAATACGATCGTTGAATGCACATACGCCATTGCTGTTACTACAAAAACGTGATCCTATGAATGTCCCCCATTGGATCATTCGTCTCTCTTCTTTTACATGTTTTCGTAATTGCATGGGTAGCGGTGTTTTAAACAGAGCTACGTAAAATAATAGTTTAAAATAACATACTGTATTTGATGCAGAAACTTTATCAAACAGCATTTTATTTGGTGGACATTGAAAATATGTTTGCTGAATATAATAGTTTGTATTCGATACGTTTACAAGAATAAATTACATTGTAATGTAATGTATTGTTACATAAATTACATTGTCCGTTGACATTATTTATCAATAAACCGCACTAGGAAGCTGCTGCGTATGTTAGAATGATTACACGCAGATCAGTTATAAGTAACATGATTCTATTAAAACATTAACTCGACGCAAGGAAATATATTCAACATTATCGGAAATAGTCTTTAAGGCCATTATCTAAAACTTGTGTTTTGATGTCTTTCATTAACTCGACAATAAAAGCTTTTAATTTTCAAATCAAAAAATGAATTGAAAAACCCCGAATTACTTATAGTTGTAAGGTATAGTAGTAACTACTTATACCTTAAGTAACATTGAAGTATTGTAGATTGTGACAAAAAAAATTGGAATAAATATCATATTAAAATATTAAATTTTTGAAAATAGAAATATATTAGAAAATATTATAATTTATATTATAATATATACATTATAATAGAAAATATTCTACTTTTGAAAATAGATATCATATTTGAAATATTATTTTATCCCTTAGCCCTCCAATGGCGCCTCTGAGGCGACACTAAAAATTGACATACTATTGTTTAAAATTGCTTTTGCATCATTGTGTGCATCTATGTGTGCATTTGAGAAGTCGGTAAAAATTGTTGTAAGTACGAGTACTAGACTGTACTCTAAACTTTATATTCACGGAAGGAAATGACGCATGTAGAATGAAACCATTGTAGGTAACAAAAATTTTTCGTTTTTGGATTTCAAATTGCTTGGAGTGCTAAAAATTGAAAGCCAAATAGCATAGAATATATTTAATAGTATACGACATATTTATTCCTCAAATACTGTCCACATCTATTTATAACCACAAAGCAATGGCGTGGATCGCTCAGCATGCCTCTACAAAACACCATAATCAAAAGATCAGTATCGTCGTATCTTCTGGTCTCTGTCGAACCTGGCAACAATGTTTGCGAGACATTGGTCATCAAATAATTCCGAAAGGACACGGCTCCGTTGAACGCAATCGTTTCGACGACCCTAAACCATCGTGTCAATCTATGGAAGCTCGAATAGACCCCGACAGACTAAATATTCCAAGCTGACGAGGCCAACAAGACGATCAGCCTATCAACAATCTTCCGGGTGCTAATTCCCCGACGGGTAATAGTCGCGTCGCTAATGAAGTAATTAAACAATTATACCCGACGCCTAGTTCCCGTGCATTGATCAGCAGAGAAGCTGCTTTAAGCGGTTGAATAATTCAGAAACAACAGGGCTAGCAAGGTCCCAAAAGAAAGGCAACCCGGAGGAATTCCGACAAGACGTTCCCACTGGAATTCCATGGCGTCGATGGGAGAGGAGCAATCCGGCTGACAGCTCGGCGACGCTTTCCTCGTCCGGACGGAAGTGCCACGTCGGGTGCATTGTTGCGAGCCGGGTGTACGGTACGCCGGTGGGCCAAATAGAGCGAGCGAGCGAGAGAGAAAGAGAGATACCCAGAGAGAGAGAGAGAGAGAGAGAGAGAGAGAGAGAGAGAGAGACA
>CM052099.1:4311181-4324971 GCA_028453745.1 Agapostemon virescens
CGTGCAACATATCAATTTTTACTCTTCTCAAATGCAAACGTAGTGACACAGAACCTATTTTAAATAATAGTATGGCAATTTTTAGTGTCGCCTCAGAGGCGCCATTAAAGCGCTAAAGAATAAAATAATATTTCAAATAGGACATCTATTTTCAAAACTAGAATAATTTTATTTTAATAATCTGAAATGCAACAAAATGATTTTTCTCCAATGGTTTGGCATAAATTAAAATTCTTTAATCTTCCTCGAGGTATAGGATCATCCTGTAAGTAATTCGGGATTTCTCAGAACCTATTTTAAATAATAGTATGGCAATTTTTAGTGTCGCCTCAGAGGCGCCATTGAAGCGCTAAAGAATAAAATAATATTTCAAATAGGACATCTATTTTCAAAACTAGAATAATTTTATTTTAATAATCTGAAATGCAACAACATGATTTTTCTCCAATGGTTTGGCATAAATTAAAATTCTTTAATCTTACTCAAGGAATAGGATCATCCTATAAGTAATTTGGGAGTTCTCAGTTCATCCTTTGATTTGAAATTTAAAAGTTTTTATTGTCGAGTTATTGAAAGACGTCAAAAAACAAGTTTTAGATAATGGCCTTCAAGGATATTTCTATTGCATATTTTTACTGACTTTTCAAATGCAAACATAACGATGGAAAAGCTATTTCAAATAATAATATGGCAATTTTTAGTGTCGCATCAGAGGCGCCATTGGAACGCTAATAGTTAACATTAGGTTTACGGGATATTATTTTTTATTTACGAATATTGAGATTATCAGGATCATAAGGAATGAGTAAACAGATTTATTCCTTTAGATATATAATAGAAAAATATCGCAATAAAATTGAACAAACACATTTTTGTTATTCTTATAAAGTGTTCGGAAATTGTCGCTTTTAGTGCTTCGTAAACCCAGTGTGAATACGCCTAATCAAGATTCCACGGTATTGTGAATTAAGCTAGCAAATCGATTAAAATTGTATCGCGTTCGGTGTCGTTTCCAAAAGAAAAATGTCACAAAACAAAGTCATAAGGAATCGAGGAATAATGTCTGCACTGGCAGAAGTGAAACATTCTATGATCAAAATCAGCTGCTCGATGCTAAATGCCTTTCGTTTAAATTAGATTTTGTTAATAATTAGGCTTGATACCATTGAATAATAATCATGAAATCACAAGAGTTCAAAGAACTTTTGAAAATTGATGCAAGGCTGTTTCATCGATTTTCTCTACGTTTCATTTGTCGGAGTCCACCGATTTGACAAACAAGCGATTTATTTGTAGAACGAAAATGCTTGCGCAAATGGAGGTTGAGCAACGAAAGAGATAACCAGTCACAGGACTTCCTTCGGTTCTACGTATCCACCACGATCCACCACGAATTCCGTGTAAGAAACAAGTTGTTTGTTTACCGAGAGTAATTTCATTCTACCAGCAACCTCGCTTCGACCTCTGCACGGCGCACAGTACATTTTGAAAGCGTCTTCGTGTTCCATTCGAGGATACGCTATCAAAAACACAGATTATCGCTAACAATTACAATCTATACAAAATATTGGATTATCGATTACGCAGGCATTTATGCCACGTAATAAGTGTCTATATTTCGAATATATCGAGACACACTTTGCTAATTACACTCAACAAAACAGCGTTCAACTCGCACGTGTAGTTACAGACAGAGTTGCGATCAGCAGTGTCTCAACATACTCGAAATACAATTATTGTAGCATAAATCCTTGCGTAATCAATAATCCAACACAGCGTTTCAAGGTTACCACAATGTCGACCAAATACGATCATAACACGTAATCTTGTTTATACAAGGCAGCTATCATCCGACCCGCCCCATTTTCGAGTACTGAACTTCAGTGTAGAAAATGGTGTATCCTCCGCGCTGCACATCGGAGGAAACCGAGAATCGCGTACGAAAATTCGCGAGTATATCCGTGAGATTGGGTCGCGCCGATCAAACGACGGTGTCGCTTTGAAAATCATTCCGCGCAGTGGCGTTTTGCAAGGAAATCGTTCGCTTAGGAGCATCTAAACGTTGCACACGATGGTCTATCGTGGTGGAATTTCGCCAAGCCTCGCCGTGAGAGCACGTACGCAGCCGGTGTACGGCGCTACGACGCGGCCATCCGCTACTACGCGTCTTCAGGGTAAAGAAAGAAAAAGGAGCTGATCGGGACAAAGGTCTGACAAAGGAAGCAGAGGTGGAGTAGAACGAGAGAAGGTGGTGGTGGTGCCGGCTGGCGGCGTTGCTGGCGATGGTGGACAGCGGAGGAGAAAAGGGAGGCCACCGCCGTAGGAAAGAAGAAAAGCGACGAGTACGAGGTTAGGTGAACCCTCGTCGACCGCTTGTGTGCACGTTGTTTGCTGGATATTCGATATCCCTCCTTCCTCAAGGTATCCCCGAGTATTGGCCCCGGGACCGCCGGTGCGCGACAAACAAAGACATTTTCCACTTCCGATCAGGCCTACAAAGCCCTCTTCTTCTCTTCTCCTCCTCGTCCTCGATCCTTCTCCCCAGCCTGCGCCGCGAAATTCTATCTTATCCTGTCTCACGGGATAGACGCGATTCGCCGTGCAAGGAATGAACGATGAAATGGGGCATCGATCGATTAATCACCGGTCCGGATTGACAGAGGAAACGGTTACGTTTGCCGCGGAAATGGAGAATCGACGAGAAAACCTCGAGGATGTGCGACCATTTTTCTGCGAGCTGCTATTCGAATTCGAACGTCTGAAAAGGTTTACCTCCGAAGCGAACAATCGTATGCTCGCTGATCCGATAGACTCTCCCCGTGGTTGTTCTCGCGGAGGAGTCATTTGTCTTTCTACGGGAATTAGTCTCGGATTAAAGTAATCGTTTTACTACCGATTCGAGGCGGGAATTTCCAGTAACTTCGTTGCTTACCTCTTTAGGAACTCGTTGCTTCCGTTTCTCGCTCTAGATACGTTTACCTTTGCAAATAGCTTCGCTGTTCTGAATATACGCTTTGCTCGAAAAGTACTGGAAAGATAACCGAACAATCCAAGGACGCGTTTATCTGAATTTTTATAGAATTTCCCGTGTACGAATGATTGAAGTTTTATTATCATTCTTATAATTGATATTTACCACGACTTGCTGCTTTATTTAGCGATTTTGAAAACGTCTTTTCTCTTTTAAGGTTATTCTTTTAGACACGTTTGTTGTTCCTATTGCGGCTGATACAGGGTGCAGTTAATTAATTCGCCAGACGAGTAACTGAACGATGATTTTAACAGTCTGAGTCGAAATAAACTTGAATTGTATCTATGACAGATTTATTGTTTCCTACGAATCTTTGGGATCTCGATAATTGTTAATAATATTTTTAGATTTCAAGTATTCAACGATATCAACACTTTCAGCATCCTTTCTCACGCAAATAATCTGTATCTGTGTGACCAGTTTTAACCCTTAGCACTCCAAGTGATTTTAATTCCAAAATCGAGATACTTTTTAATGTACAATAGTTCCATTGTACATGGTTTATTTCCTTTCATGCACAGAAAGTTTATGACTATAACTTGTACGTGCAATACTTGAATTTGTACCGACTTCTTGAACGCAAATATAGTGATACAAAAGCTGTTTCGAAGAATAGTATGGCCATTTGTAGTGTCTCCTCAGAGGAGCCATTGGAGCGTTAAAAGTTAACATTGGAACTACCAGGTCGGAACTACTTGTTCTTCTTAATTCTTTCCTGTAGAAGGATTGACACTATAAAAATGTTTTATTTACAGACATATTGCTGTAGAAAACCGCAAGAAATCTGTATAAACCAAGCACCGTAGTTATTATAAATCAATGTTCCAACTGCGTTTAAGGTGTTCGATAGTTTAAGCGTTCAATTGCTAATACTAGGCTGCAAATCTTTATGCGAAATCACAATTGTCTTATTTGATCGTAGTACTGTTATTTATTCTATACATATATATATATACGTTCTTCTAATATTTTCACAATATTTAAGTTTCCCACGACTTCATTTTTTCCATAAAAGAATAAAATCTGCGTCTTGCCAGTGAACTTCCAAGAAGCTTCGAAATTAATATAAATAATTAAATACTTCGGATATTTTATTCTATAATTATCCAAGTAAAAAGGATGCTTCCAATAGATTGCTCCAAATGCACGATGCAGGATGCAGGATTGCAAGATGCTCCAAACGCTTCTTCGTTTAAATACGCATTACAGTAAAATACCGGAGAAAATCTAGATGAATTCGATCGCGCAATTTTTACAAGTCAACATAAACTAGAAAATTTTAACGGGCAGTGGGGGATCGATGTCAAACGATTGATTCGCGAAATGATTAGAAAGGGAAGCAGTTCTGTTAGCGAACGTACGGCGCATTGTACCAACAGACTGGTTCGTCGACGCGAGAAACGTGTTGAAAAACGGATCGCTCGAATTTGCTATACCAGACGGGACGCACGGTTGCCTGACCTACGGTTAGGTTTAACGTCCCTATTAGCGGATGTCATTTGAATGGGAATGTAATAAAAGTCGCGTGCAGCATAATTTAATTCAAGGTCGTGCACACGCTCGCCTCCAACCGTTTGCAGAACGCCGTGATTATCGCGGACGCGAACGCATCGTACATGCGTCTCTGCGCGCGCGCGCGCGCAATTAAACACGCGCGGACCATAGCCTTTTTATCGGTGGAATAAAATTTAGTGGCCCCGCGCGACGAATCACCATTCGCCGCCGTAATCCATCGTCTGCACGCAAAATCGCACGTAAAATCGCACGCAAAATATATTATACGTGATTCGTGACCGAGACAATTTTCCGGCGTCTTCCCGATCAGACCCTGTCGAATAGCTGGCATTTTAGGTGTTTCTACAGCCCTAATAGTCTCCTATTTACGGAAAGATTGGAGGGACGGCGATGAATTTCGGGATTAGTCGAGCGGGATCCGAAGCACATCCGAGCGGAGAGGCTCGGAAAGAAGAAACAAGCCTCGCTGTGAGGCACCGAAGGGCGGTTCTGGAGGCAAGCGACCTCTGGTCGAGGGTAGTCGGTGCACATGGCAGACAGAATAAGTAAAAAACGAGAAAAACCGCTCATTTCAGCCAACGCGCTGTAAACATCTGCTAGGCGGGGGCACGTTGGCCCGACGACGGTTCTCAACCAAGATATCCGCAGGGTTCATCGTCGAGATTCGGTGGCGTCTCTTTTCTTGGTGAATTCTTCTCCGGTTTCTCTCTCTCTCGCTCGCTCTCTTTTATACACGAGCACTCTCCCGTTCGCCAGCGTTCTATCTTGTTCATCGTCTACCTTGCGGCTGTTTCTGCTCGTTTGTTCCTTTCGAGCGAGGGTTAAGTGTCGATCGAGTTTCGAGCATGAGAACGGAAAGGAGGCCCGGTATGGGTCGGCAGCTGCTTCGGAACCAAACAAAGGCAACAACCACCGTACACCGTCGCCATGGGTCGCTACTATTCAAACACTGCCATTGGCCGGTCTCTCCCGTAGCTGCCACTGATTTCTCGGTTCTTTTCGCCGGGTTTCGGGTCCTCCGGTCTCGAGAGCAACCGCGAGGAACCGAGAGGCCCCGGACGATTTTATTGTTGCTCGAGGTCGAACGTGTCCCCGCGGTACACGTCCAACATCTTTCTTCGAAGAACCGGGCAAGGTTTCGAACGGATGGAGAAAGCGCGGGAAGGTTTCGACACCGTCGCCCCGCAAATTGAAGCGAGGAGGAATGGCAGAGAGCGAGTTGTGTTGGTCGGTTGGTCGGTCGGTCGGTCGGTCGGTTTGTCGGCCGGTTCCACGGCCTCGTGAACGCAGGAGGAACAAGACGAATGTTGAGACAGAATTGAAGTGCGTGACAAAGTATTTCGTTAAACACCGGGAGAAGGAAATTCGATGACAACAGCGCATTCAGACGCGCAGCCAGTTTCTCTCCCTCTGGTGTAAAATTCCACTCGCGGAGGAAGTTCTTAATTTTGTAGCCGACTCTCTGCGGTCGAAGGAAAAAGGGGCCAGAGGAGACTTTCGAAAATAATAATTGGCGGTACACACCTCGTGGTTCGGACCGTATCCGTTCTCGTCCAAGTCGAAAACAGCTTTTTCGAGGATAATTGCTTTTTTCCTTTTCCGGTATCGTTATCGCGTCGCTCCGGTATACAATAACATAATATCGGCGAGACGCAGCTACGATTTCGACAAGAACCGAGAAAAAGCCTTCGACGCCATCGGGGATCGGCGATCATTTTCTTCTGGGTAATAAAGCGTGTAGAACCAAGGCGAGCGAATTCGCCGTTATAAATTCTCGGTCGGCGACTAAAGATCTCTCGTGTGTGCCAGGTTTCTGGGGCTCTCCTCGAACCGGCGGACTTTGACCACACCGGGCGAACAAGTCGTAAAATCCTCGGAAAAGATCTCGTCGCCTGTTCTCGGCTTTTTACGAAGACGCGTGAACAGCGGTAGGGTCTGTACGGGTCTATTAACACGGTTCCATCGCCGACACAAATCTTCCATTGCGTTCGAAAGAGTAGCCTAATGCCTTGACCTAGCGAGACACCGCTAGGCGCGTGCTGGAACACGATAAAGAGTCGTTAGGATCTGAATTCTCACAATCGGACCGTCACCGAAACATGTAAAGATCCAGAATCCCAGTTCCACGATCCTACAGCCAAAAAGCAAAACGAACATCGAGGCATACACCGACTATCGATATTATACCTTCCGAACAAGCATAAGTCCGTTAGAAAAAAAATTTAGACGGTGGTCGAGTGGAAACCAAGTCGGTACTCTTTCTATCGTAGTTGTCGCTTAAGAAACTGTAAATACACGTTAGGTGTCTATCCAGCGCCGCGCAGACTGCCTCGAACCAACGAATTTGATAACGATAACGTCGTTTCGCTATTTCGCTGAACGAATAAAACTATCTCATGGCAGCTGGCACGCGTCGCGCGTTTCATTCTCCAGATAGAGAAAGTTCAGCACGTCAGTTCGCAGTATCCACTGCGTGTCACCAAAGGTTACAACCATCGACAGATTTCGACAGATTTTCGAAGTCGCCTTCCTCTCGGCAGCAGCTATACGATATTTTAACAGGTACCCTTTCATATTATCTTATAAGAACAACGAGAATGCGTCTGTTTAAATTTTCAAGCATATTTTCTATAATATGCAACCGAAAAGATAATCTTGAGAAAAACAGATTCTTTGGAAACTCGATAAATTGTAAATTAAAAATGTCACGACCCGACGATTCGACAACTTAAGGAGGGAATACACTTTATAAGATAAAAATTTTCGATTTTTTTTTGTTTGAAATTGATTCCAGTATATGTCTAGAATACGTGTATAAAGTTACGGAGCAAAATTTTATGTATTTTGGGAGATATAGCTACCCGAACAGATAAGCGTCAGCTGCAAGTGGCGCAAAGCTGAAGCGAAAGGTGAATTATATAATTTTAATTCATCCCCCGATGTCCTTAAACATTTAAAACCGATATATGAAGAACATTCAAAGGAGGATTTATTAATCAGGTGTCTAGGTGGACACACACAAAATTGCTATGAAAGTTTCAATTCAACGGTTTGGCGCCTAAATCCAAAGCATCTAAATTCCGGAGCAAAAATTATCGAAACCTCCGCCTTTATTGCGGCTGGCATTTTTAACGAGGGCTACTCAGCTATATTAAAAATAATGAATGTATTAAATATTAATATCGGACAACAATGAAAATTCTTTGCCGATACGTATAACGCGCAGCGCATAACGAGACAGGAACGCCGCAGACAAAGCAGCACAAAAGAGGCATGAATCTCTCGTAGGATGCACCAAATGGAGCAAAATGAATTTTTTGAAGCCACAGAAGGCTTACTATATGGCCCTGGTATAGCGGATTAGTTTCCTCCAGAAGTAAGTGTTCAATAACTACTACTCTAACAGTCGTAAAATTTTAAACGCGTTTTTCTCAATGTCATATTTCTGAATCTCGTGTACACGCTACATAACGATCTATTGAACCAATTGAGCTCCTAAGGCGATTTTTCGTTAGGTAATGATAAAATGTCGTCGATGAACTAAAAAAATGCCTAAATAGTTGCATTTTTTCCTTTCAATTTACATTATAAAGTCGAAATTTTTAGCGAAAAATCGTAACTTTTTCAATAAAACTCAAAATTTTTGGATTTTTGTAGTTTTTGTTGGAATTTTTTTAGTTCATCGACGAGATAATTTTATAAGGATTAAAAAAAACTTTTGTTTTCCTGTTTCAGATGAAAGTTAGAGGCTCTAGGATGTACACAAACTGACGATGCGCGTGGCGCGGAGCTGTGAAGATTTATAAATATCGCGAAAAAAATACATTAATCATTAAAATAGAAAAATTTTTGTACTGTTTAAATATAGAACATAATATCATGAAAGTTTTAGAATGATTTGCTTTGTAGTTATTGAGAAAAAAATTCCTAAATATCACTATTTTTTAGGCCCTCTAAAGTGTATTCCCCCCCTTAAAGCGCATCGTCGGGGAACTATTATTTGGCAGTTTGAAAATGATGCAAGTAAATTCGTCGAAGTCGTACCGGTAAGTTTGAGCGATTCGATATACAGACAGCGGATTGGAAGAAGCTGTGTTCAGAAAATCCGCGTGAACCGAATTGTTCAAATGTTACGTTGGGGCGGTTTGATCTTGGAAAATAATGAAAGTAATATGAAAATTCAATTGCTAACATAGTTAACCCAGAAATTAACCAGTAAACACCCGCCTCAAAGGTTCTAAAAGTGCTTCGGGTTAAAGCATAAAAATTGGAGCTTTCGTACCTACAACCGATCCGTTACCGACGACTTCGGTCAACGTAAACTCTGTGACGTATTCATTGCCGCACTCTCCATGGAGACATTGTAACAGTTTGAATGATAGCAAAATAAAGAGCTTGGATTCGCGTGGTAATTTCCTGTTAAGAAACGAGTAGGACAGAGTACTCTGCCTTAATTTTATGGGAATTCTCCAGCTTGACGCTTAACGCGTCGAATAAGAAATCCCGAAAGTATGGCAGGTAAGCAAGTTCTCGATCGCGACAGACGGCACGCGGGGGCGGATTCGCAGCCTGATGAAGCTTCTCTTCGTCGAGGGGGCAAGGAGTCCATAGGTTATGCGAGATCGCAGCTAACAACCTGGATAGCTATCCGTGATGTTTCCAAAGTAGCGTCATCGTTCGACGCGATGCGACACGAGGCGACGAGTCTGGCGACGGAGTCCCTCATTACAACTTCCGGTCCAGGAGACCGAGTCAGAAAGAGAGTCCGTCGGCGGGAGAAAGATAGGAAGACCACGGAGCAGGGAGGAGAGCGAGAGAAAATATGCACACACGCACAGAGAGAGAGAGAGAGAGAGAGAGAGAGAAAGAGAGAGAATCAGCAGTTCGACGGACCGGCTAACTGTGAGAGAACGAGGCGGGCCGAGAGAGAGAGAGAGAGAGAGAGAGAGAGAGAGAGAGAGAGAGAGAACGTATGTGTGAGCAACCACAGGCTGGAGGGAAAGAGAGCAAGAGAATCGAGCGAAAATGCTCAACAAATAGCCACATCCTCATAATGGAACGGCGTATCAAACTCATTAGACGTCGTTATTGAATCGACACGATTACGCGTTACGCAAAAAGACTCGATATTTTTCGAATGCACCAGCGTCCCCGGTCGTTGCGCTTGCGGGACCTCGTGCAGTCGATACTCTCTCGCTGCATGAAAACGAGGCCAGAATTTCAGGTAAGATCCGAGGTTTTTCCAACGAGTAAAGCGTCTAATCGATCGCAAAAGGTTCTCTACCTACAATTCCCTCGCTATTACATATAGAAACTGCGATCTACATGTTACATTGTCCGGAAAGTTCGTGCCGATTTATTTTTATTTTTAATAAATATACACGAAAACTTAAATGCGTTGCATTTCAATTTTCTATCAAAATCAGTACGTTTTTATCACATTTTCCGGACAACGCAAACAGAATTTTTCCAAAATGTCGGAGAACCTTGAAGAAAGCGGTTCCCCTGTGGTCAACCGAAGCAATTTTTATCTTGGCGGAAATTTTTGCAGCGTCTTTGTTAACTCTTTGAAACACGATGGTATTAAAAGTGTCCCACCTTTTTAATGCGTGAATATGATCGATGCGATATTTCTTGATCCAAGAAAGAAACAACATGGGCCTTTTTATTTTCTAAAATTCCCTGCCTTAAAGGGTAAACCTCTTAGGTACGATGCGCCATTATCATGGCTCGAGCACACTCAATTATACCGTTAATTATTAAAGTTAAAATATACGCGCCGTATCTTTAAGAAGAATTATAATTTAGTTATCGGACATTTCATTGCAATGTGCTCTGCAAAATGCAGCTGTACCTAAGAGGTTACAGTTACCAACGAAAAACGAGGACCGGTCGGGACTTGATTAACAAACTAAACATTTTGTATTTTAAATCGATTACTGAACGCGCAACGAAAGTGCGTTGCATTTTTGTCGTTTCAAATCTCGCACAGGATTTCAACTTCGGCAAATGGTCATCATTCATATGACAAAAGAATCCTAATCGGCGACGTATTTTAGGAGAAACAAATGCTCGAGGAGAGTAACTTGTTTCGAGACGGTTATTGCGAATAATTCGCTAAAACGTATCCAAAAAAGAAAGAACAGTGGTTTCAAATGTGCACGAAGACTCTCAAAGAGTTTCACGGAAATAGATTACGAATACCGTCACCGCAAATACGATAGTTAGTGCAAAAACGGAAAGCTACGGCTGCAGACGCAGAAGAGGGATTTCAACCATTCCTCTCTAAGTCACCCGGTAGAAAACGTTTCAATTTCGGCGCAAAAATTGTACAAATTGTCATTTTTATTGCTGCAGCTGTTTTCGACAAAGGACACACACTTTCGTTTTAAGGGCGACGAATACTTTAAACGTCACGATTGCATACCAATGTAAATTTTTCGCTGACACACGACACGCAGCGCATGAGGAGGCAGGAGCACAGCGGTCTAAGTGCAACGAGAGAGCCTCGAAAAGCTCGCAGACAACAACAAACGCAGCTGAATGAGTTTAGCGAGAAAGCAGAAGGGTTGCTGCTGTATGAGTCTACTATAGCAGATTAGCCTCTGACTACGATAACTTGCCAATTATTGTTTCATGCCGAAAACTGTGAACACGTTTTTAGAAAAACTTTTCGCGTTTTGCTGAAAAACTTTTTTCTTCGAAGTTTGCATACACGAGATAAGAAAAACTATTCGACCGATCGGCTTTTACAAGCATTTTTCAGTTAAACAATACTCAACTATTGTCAATGAACTAAAATCATTCACGAAAATATTAAGTTGTATAGATTTTTAAAAAAGTCGAATTTTTTCATGAAAATCAGATCTTTTTCTTACAATTGCCATATTTTTTTCGAATTTCGCTTTTTTCCCGATGGACAAGATTCCATGCAGATTAAGGAAAACCTTGCTTTCTGTGTTTCGATCGAAACTTGCATCCGCTAGGTTGTACGCGTAATCGTTACGAAAATGTGCAATTACAACAACACCAAGAGACGACATTGTTAACACAAATTTTTTGTTATATTTTACAAATGTCGAAGAAAAGTCTGCCGAATTTTGAAAAAATTTCAACTTGTAATTCTTGAGAAAAAAATTATTAAAAATTAACGCTAAACCCACCACACGGGGTTAAACGACTCTTTTCAGAGTTTTTATTTTATAATTATCGAAGTTACAAAATTGCCTTCATAGAAATGCAATCCGCACACGTTTCTTTGTTCGATCACATATTTTAATAAAAATCGCACAAAATCTAAATAGATCGAATTTTATCATTCGTATAAGGCCATATTCTCCAGTAAATTTTACAGCTCGGTAGGTTCAGTGCCCTTTACACTCCAAGCAATTTTAATTCCTAACTCAAGACATTTTTTGTTCTAGAATAATTCCATTGCACGTGGTTCATTTCCTTTCGTACATATCAAATTTGTTACTGTTAATCGTACGGCAACACTTCAATTTTTACTAACTTCTTACTTACAAACATTTGTAATGTACAAATTCTTTTGAATAATAGTCTGACAATTTTCAGTGTCGCCTCAGAGGAGCCATTGGAGTGCTAAGGGTTAAAGACGCCAAGGCGGAAATTCTCGCTAAGGAAGCAGTTGCTTCGAATGGCTTCATCCCTTTCAAGGTTTTCCAACATTTTGGAACATCCTGTATAACAATATAACGAAAGAGTTATCGCGATTCACAACGCCTCCACGAAATTACCATTTTCACTAAATGTGAGACGCGTTGCTCGCATTCCGCCAACAAACTTGCAGCGAACGAGGTTCGCGTAAAGATCGGTCATTCGATCGGGAATGCAATAAGTGTATATATTCTATATATACGATTGTATATATTCGCTAGCGCGCACTTGCTACGATGATCCCTACCGCTCGCAACAAGTCCGTAAATGGTCCGAAAGGTAAGAATCATCGAACCGATACGTGCCTACCGAGTGTCCGAGAGGATTTAGGCGTGCTAGCTACGGGAACTCTGACTGCGGTACAGCAGTGATTCATACGTTAAACTGGTTTTGCGACGGACTGCATACGTCGAAAGAAAAGAAGCCCGATCTACGAGACACGACGCAATGTTAGAGAGAAAACGGGCGGGCCGCCCGCGGATTTGTTACCCTGCTTTCGCTGCGCTATTAGCGAAAAAGACAAACTTTGTTGACTGTAGACATCGGAGGCGTGCTTTCGGACAATTCGCATAAGCGAGCAAACTTCGGTCAGTTTGTTAACACTAAACCTATCGAACGTTAAAATTGGCTAGTCTATACAATCTCGTAAAAACGAACAAGGTTTGACTTATTTGAATTTCGTGCAATTTTTATTGCAATGCAATTCAATTTCTCTTGCCATTTTATGAAAACGAGTATTGGATTACAAAATGGTAAAGAAATGATCAGTTATCGAAATATCATTTAAAATATAACCACTAAATATACCACGCTTGGTTTATTTGCGAAATGTGCCTCATTCAAGCGTATTTGCAAAAGACTCGTCACCTATTCGCCCCCTTCTCGAAGATCCGTCGATTTTTTGATACTAAATGATCTACAATCGTCGATACACAAGGTAAATTCACGTTATTTATGCATTGTTCAATATGAAAGAAATGATATTATAAGATTTTTAGGTCGCTGAATTTAATTCTAATAAGTAGACTATACATTTAGTGCGTTTGTTATAAAAATGAGTAGACGCGATCGAAGACAGTAAAAAGATTAAGCGAATGTAAAAGACTACGTATTGTTACCTTGTTGATATTCTGAAAGAGTAAATTACTATTTCATTAGGCTTATGTTCTTACAATTGATACAGACAACTTTTCTTTTGTATAAAGATTTACCATCTATTAACTCCTTCTCATACCATTTTCTTTATAACTAAAGTTATTGTAACGTCTTCATCGCTGTAAATGTTACAATTTATATGTTTTATATTGCTTCATTTACTTTTTAGATTCCGCCTAAAAAGGAAAGCATTATATTTACATTTGTTAGACTTTATTTAAAATCTTCGAGACGAGTCTGACTCGTCATAATATGGCAAGAAGTTAATACTCCTTTTTATGCAAGTTGATCTATCCAAATGTATATTGTTTTTAGAAGTACATTGGTACATGTGCATTCAACAATTGCATTACTTTCTTTTAATAGAAATGAATATACTTTTTATATAATTCAATTTCTCTTGCTATTCTAT
>CM052099.1:4325371-4350108 GCA_028453745.1 Agapostemon virescens
TCTCATTGCTTCCTTTTTCTTCTATCATTTGTTTCTAATATTTGTCAGTTGCAAGAAGAAAGTTAACTAGTAATAGCGTAAATGCGTACCCTGTACATTTATTGCCGAAAGAACTCTCTTCAACGCTATGCAGTCAGTTTTGGTTACATGTTCGTGTATAAATATCGCGAGTCATTTATTTTGAAAGTGGCCAAAGACTATTTTTAAAGAAAATCAAGCTAGCCATTTTATATTTATTCTACGTTCTTTTCAGTTTGCTACAAATTGTAAATAATATATTTAAAATAGCTAAGATATTGTAAAACGCAAATTAGCTAGTTATTGGAACGATGAAGATTTTTATTTTGAAAACAGGTCGCGTTCCATTTTAAAAGTTGTAAACGGATATGGAAACACAGAGAGAACTATTTTATAACTTCTGTATCGTTGTGAAATAAAACGTTTGATAAAAGTCGTTTGACACGTTTAGGTAGATTTAGTGTTAAAACATGATACACGGCGTTCAAGGTTGACTTCGAGTCAAAGTTTTTCATTCTGAAAGAGATAAATTGTCAGTGCTCCAGAGATATCGATCATCGCATCGTATATTTCATGTTATGAGTTAAAAATCATTTACAAATGCGAGCATAGAATTCCGTCTCTAGTATCTCAGAAATTTGGCACTCAAAATGTTAAAATAAACTTGATCAATTCATACGATTTGTACTACTTTCAACTTATCCATAAGCACGATAAGGAACGATTTAGTCATGTTACAAGACGTAAACCGTATTTGCATCCTCGACAACAGTGAAATATGGTACATTGTAAACGACGGATAAATAAATGTATTGTAATATATGGCTATGAAATACGATGCGTTTGTATTAAACATATATCATGAAAAAATTGAACTCGAACGGTGATTCAAAAGAATATTAACACGTTGCCTGCAACAGGAGACGCACACCGGTGACCGACGCCATTGATTCGTTAAAAATGATTTTCATTAAATTATTAGCATTGAAAATCAATCTATTCTGTTCTAAAACGACTGTAATCATAGTCTGAAGTGCAAACTTCATTATCGAGTAATTTGCGATATGTATTAAATAACTTTGACCGTTTATACGAATAAAATAGGCAATGCTCGCGTGTTCCACATATAATTCACGGGGCAGTCAACGTGTTGATAAAACGATGCATCCCCTACCGGAATGCGAGAATTATAAGAAATGTAAGTAACATGACGGAAAATTAAAATATAATTAAACATATAGAACGAAAGGTGACGATATAAATATATTTGTTTAAAATGCACAGACGAAAAGAGTTTCATAAATGCATTTACCCTTGCTAAAAGTTGCTAATTTGCTAATTTGCTAATTTCACTCTTGGAAATAGTTCCAATGACAAATACGTCTACGAATAATTCCAAACGACGGACTCGTGATTTCTGTAATCGAATACCTTTCCGTCATGGATGGATCTAACATTCTAGGTTGAAAGGCGCGTATGATTATGATAAAAACTGGGAATATTGCCTCCAGAGCTGGCGCACGCGTATACATAGCGCGCCATGCGACGAAGGGAGCAACGACTGCGAAGGCAGGAAGCTTTACGTAAGAATGAGGAATTGTATCGTGACGTCGCGGGGCCAAGAAAAATCATCGAAAATGCGGGATTCGTGTCCAGTTATACGTTACCTTGCGTGTTAACGTTTCACGCTCGACCGATGATCGTGGCTCGAGAACGGATCAGCAAAATACTCCATTAGGGACGCAATCTCGTTAATTAGAATCACCTGCGGGCCCGAATATGGCCGTTGCGCGAGACACGATATTCGAAGCGGACGCGAAATATTGAACATTTCGGATATTCGCGTTTCTCGAATAATTAACCGACTCCTCTGGATCGGCCGTAGAAACGTTTCAAAGAAGCACGGTCTGAAAGAGCGTCAGCGACTCTGAAACTGTCCACTCAGGCCGAGTGCAAACAGACACAGAGGATGCGAGAAAGCCCGGTCCCGAACGGAAGGGACGATAAGCACGTACGGAAATCCACGGTGGGTCCTGAATTTAAAACGCACGCAGTCTTGACATAGTTCTAACTAGCAGAGTCTAACGTTATTTAACGGTCAATATTCGCGCGCTTCCACGTGACCATGGGACCGACCGCCATACGGCTTCCTCTACGCGCCATATTGTTTCCCATTCTACGAGCAAAGACCAATTGATAGTTTATGGCTGCTCGACCGGTCGGGTCGGTGAAGAGTCGAGTTTTATCTTTTCGAGGGAACAAATTAAGGGAGTCTATCTTTATCAGAATTTTCAATTTTCAATTTTCAATTTTCAAATTGAATTTGGGTGTACCGTTGTTACTGGTTTTATGGGATACGGACAAAGTTGCGATAGAGTCGCGGGTAAGTCAAGTGTTTTTGGTGAACAATCAATCCGAGGAAACGATGTATACAGTAAAAAGAAATTTTATTGGTTTTATTTGAAATGAACGGAATAGTAATTGGGCGTGCGATCGATTTATTACGACTGTACGACAACTGGGTCACCGAAAGGTCAAATCTTTTTAGAATTCATTCGGAGGTAACACGGTAGAGACTTTTCCTATAACGCACAGTGTTAATTTCTTTCACGTGGAATAAACAAAATTGAAATTTAGGTGTGTCACCGTTAAATGTCAGCGTACGGGAAGGGGGGAGGTAATCTGTAAAAACGCTTCTTTGTAGAATGTTTGTTTTGTTCAGCGCGAAGATAAAAAGAGACGAATTCAAATGTATCAGCGATAAAATCCTATCAGGGAGAATGCTAGAACTTTCGAGAACTTTGAAATCGCGTTTTTGACCGCGTCCTACGTGGAAATTGGGAGCTTTGTTAGCGTGCCGCTGACAGAGTATTCCGGAGTCTGAACCCTGAATCGATCACTGGTTCCATTTTGACCCAGTATTTCAGCTACTCAACTCCTGTCGATCAGTTTCAACCGAAAGTTTCACTACCGTGGTGCAATAAGAAAGATCAGCTAATCTCGACAAAGTGCCGCTACAAATATGTTTAAAACAATTGCCGAATGCTCGCCCACGTGGAGCTGAACGGCGTCGTCGCGGTAGAATCACAGAAATCCTCCATTTCCGAGTGTCAAGACCACGCAGAGTGTACAGAGATAAAATCTTTCCGAAACTTTTTAGTATTTGCCATAAAACTCGCTGGAACATTTAACAGATGCAAGTTTGCGAGAAGCCATGAGAACTGCCACACAATGTTGCTGACTCCAAGGACGTGAATTCGATGATGCTGCAACATTAACGAGCAGTAACATTGATTTGTTCGCTGCACATCGTGTAAACATTCATTCAATTTACCGAGATCTCCCCACGCGACTTTCGTTTCCATTCTACTACGAGCGAGCAATCGAACACGTGCGAAATTATTAAATCCAGCATCAGTGTGTGTCTTCCGACCTCCTGATGAAGCTAGCTGCAATGCTTGCGAAACGTTGAGAAATCTCTTCCTTTAACCCTTTGCACTCCAAGCAATTTTAATTCCTAACTCGAGCCATTTATTTGTCCTACGATAATTCCATTGTAAGTGGTTCCATTTTGTTTCGCGCATATCAAATTTGTTACTATTAATCGTACGTGCAACACTTCGATTTTTACTAGCCTCTTAAATACAAATTAAAATTCAGAGAAATCGCGAAGGCAAAAGCGACGAAACAAAGAAAAGAATTTTGAAATTGTTATTAACGTAGGTCGTAGCAAACGATTGAAGATCTTAAAGGTTTCTTCGTTGTAACGATGTTTTTTCGTCGACAAAATAGTGGAAGAACGCATGGAATATTATCTTTGAAATAGCCAACTGTTCAGGGAATGCTTTTGGCACGAGCATGGCGACGCCGTTGCCAGGTACGCTATTCAGATATAATAAAACGTTATCGACCAGATACCAGGGACCACGCAACGGTCTTCTCATGCAAAATGGTATCGGCGTAATATATGGTAGTACCCGAGCCATTGAACTCCATTAAACTACAGGCTGCATCGTCCAAATCGTTATTTCCCAATCAACCTCTCACAGGGACGACACGTCGATGCATCCTATCACTTTCGAAAATTATTCAACAACTTAATTACACTGGGCCAGGCTATTAGCTGCGATACGCTTTCTTGTCTATTGTTGTTTACTTTCCAGAACTATCGGCTTTCAACCACGTTCTACCCTTAACACTGGAACGGAAGGGAGTAATGAAAATTATTCGTTACCGGTTTCTTATTCGACGGTTATTGAAATTACAAGAATGTTCCTGCGAAAATTTTGTACATAAACTTTCTCATTAAAAAATGGATTACTAAAGTTATACAAACTATAAATAACTGCAGCATTGCCATTATTATAAAGCAATGTAGTTCTAATGGATGAAAAAAATTTTGTTTAATTTCATTTATTTATCGTCGCTGCAGTATAACGCGATACAACGTTATTTACAACGTAATATGGGCGAGTATTACAAAAAGATAGCTCCCGTTCGCTAGAGGTTAATAATTGCGCGTTGCTAAAAGAAAGTTTAGAAGTTTTTTGCATAAAAATAACGAACGGAATTATGAGATTATCCTACAGAGCTTGACATCTTGGTTCCAAATCGCGATTGCTGCTACTGTCGAAAGATCCGTTAAGACGTTCACTGCCAATACCGGTCATCTGCTACCGGCGCCATTGATCTGCTCGAAAATGATTGTTACAAAGATACCAGTACCGAGCACCAATTTATTCATTTCGAAATACAGCAAATTACAGTATGACCTATACGTTTCATTATCAAACGACTAATAACAGTTATTAGCCCTTTGAACGGCTACTCCGAGGTAAAAATTGCTGTACCACGATTTAACATTCGAAAAATTTCTAAACACGCAACGGCTATGTAAGAAAGCAGGTTCAATGTCAGGAGCACAATGTACAAAAAGATTGCGTCGAATAAAAATGTGCCAGGTTAAAAAACAAACGTGTTAACTGTGCAATTAAAATTGCTTCGCACGCAAAAGTTTGATAACCTTAATCGTTTTTACGAATTAAATAGGCAAGACAATTAAAAAATTTTCCGCTACGAAGCATAAACTTTGAAAAATTATGAAAAAGTCGTTATTAACTGCTTTACTATTTCTTTGTAGTTCTTTGTAGTTCATAATTTGTAAAAAGAAGAAGGTTTATAACAACTGTGTATTCTCCAATGAACGTACATTAACAACAACCAAGTAGAATATTCTATCGATTTAAAAAAGATTAACATTAGAACTATCAAACCAGTCAAAATGACTAGTTAAAAATTTCTTTTTTCACAATTGTTGAAATTATAACAATGTTTTTATCAGAAATTTTCGGATGTGCTTTTTTGATGAAACTATATATCACGATAAAAATTGTATGAAGTTCGAATAGGCAAAGTTTCGTTATTATTACAAAGCAATGTAGATTGTTGGATTTATAATTCAGTAATTAATAACGTACACATTTATTAGACTCTGTTCAAAATCTGCATCACGTGTTTGACACGATATTGTAAGGCAATGGGTTAAATAATATGTTGAAACGGCTGTGGAGGACATCTGAACTACGAAAGCTATGATAATATATCATGGTAATGGTAATATCTCAACCCTTGGCGCGATACTCGAGTACTATGTCTCCGTAACGGGGCCTTTCGATCGTTAAGGGTTGAAACGTTGTACGAACTAGCAATCGATCGTCGTCTCCGAAGGATCGAGTAATCGGTTGGTTATTTCACACTTTACCGACCGACGATTATTTCAGAATCTTTTAAGTTCACAATCCATCACTGAAAACTTTTTCAATGGATCCCTCAACGCCGACAGTAATTTTTACTGCTAATCGACAAGGCCTCCTAAGTAACGTTATCTAATGATTTCGTTACAAATTACAATGTAAAAGCAGTTTTTCAAGGCTCATTTTGTTACGGGGCAATTATTGAAAGACCTATTAACACTAAACCTACCGAGCATTAAAATTGATTAGTGTGTATATTAACTCATAAAAATGCCAAGATTTAATTAATTTCGATTACTTGCGACTGTCTTTACGAAGTAGGATTGAACAAAGAGATCTATTGAATTGATCCCGAAGAAGGCATTTTTATAACTTCAATAATTGCAAAATAACAATTCTGATAAGGGTCATTTGACCCCCAGTGGTAGGTTTAGCGTTGATAGGCTTCCGGTCGGTGAAGCGTTAATCGGCGATACTCGACGACGATGTAACGAGTAATAGGAATTTATTAACGACCCAAATAGAGAAAAGAATTCACGGTTTTTACGAATTTCTAATTCGACGATGGCCGCTCGATAGGACCGAACGAACGGCTTGGCGACCATCCAATTCCGCGTTTGCAAAATTGTATCTCGTGCGGTGGAATTGCGCGCGCAATTGTAGGGGACGACAGATACGCCCGATGGCCAAGAACGAAACGACGTAGATGATCGATCGACGGCACGTGGCTATCGATAGGCGTCCCTTCCGCGTATATTTACACGGATTTCATATTCCGACGGAATATATTCGTGGAAGTATTGCATATATCGAAAAAAAAAATTTCAAAATCTCATCCGGCGAGCGTCGAATTCCACCGTGGTTCGAGAAGAAATCGAAAAGTGTTTGTTAAACGATTCGGAACGCCGCGCCGCCGTTGTGTCCGGGAAAAAAGAGTCCTTCTTTGTGTTATCTTTAAGATTAATCGGTAAAAGCGCAGATCTCGCGGAGGTAGATGCAACGGAGGCCGCGGGCTCGGTATTGATCGCCACGATCGGAGTTACGAGATTATTTATCGCGGTGTACGATCTCTGACAGACGGTAAGATTTAAATGGCAATCCACGTGGCGCCACGCCGCGGCCAGTCAGCTTTTGTTAATTTCAAAACACGTCACGGAACGTTCTAACCGCATCCCGCGGATGCGAGTCTCGAATTACTCTGTAGAAATGCTAGTTTTTTGAGAGATTAACCTTTCACGGGAACACTACGTCCTTCGAGAATCAACGCGACCATGACAAGTTCTCAGATTCAAATATTTTTCAATTTCCCATTTTTGTAATTTTTCATTTTGCAATATTCCGTAAAAAATTATTCATTTTTCAATTTTCCAATGTTTACATTTTCCCATTTCTTTTAATTTCCAACGTTTGCATTTTCCCATTTTTTCAATTTTCCAATTTAGCAATAACCCATTTTTACAATTTTCCAAAGCTTGCAATTTCCCATTTTCGCAATTTTCCAATGTCTGCAATTTCTCATTTTTTCAATTTTCCAATATTTGCAATATTCCGATTTAGCAATATCCCATTTTTAAAATTTTCTGCAGTTTGAATTTTCCCAATGTTTGCAATTCCTCATTTTTTGCAATATTTCGATTTAGCAATATCCCATTTTTGCCATTTTCCAAATTTCCCTGCATGCATAAAAAATTAACCTTTCGCACTCGAATCTATTTTAACTAGAAAACCAAAACGTTTCTTCTGACCTAGGATATTTTCATTCTACATGAATTACTTCATATTATGAATATGGATTTTATTTATTGCCACTCGTCTTTACAACCGTTAAATTTTTATCTATCTCTTAGATATAAAGATAGCGATGTTAGAATTGTTTAAATAATAATGTATCAAATTTTCGTCGCCCCTCAGAGTCGCCATTCGAGATAAACCATTCGATAAACTTTAGCGGTTAAATAATTGCTACTTCCACGCTACTTCTAGGTTGTTCTGAAAATAATATCGTTTAAAAAAACTGTCGTTTTTGTTTTCAATAAAATGTTTATTCACTGTAACAAAATCGTGTTTCATTTTCATAAAAAAAAAGAACGAAATTACTTTCCGAACAACCTAATAAAATATCGTTCATCTTCTCGGATCGTTACGTAAAACGTGCAAATTGAATCGGTTAAGTGTACAGAATTTTGATAGTTTCGTTAAGAAATCGTTTACCGTATCTGTAACGTAATCGACGCACAGTATTGTTAAATTGGATAAAGGTCTGCAGCCCGTTCATGACTGCGGAGGTGAAAGGTAATGTGAACATTTACCGTTTATATCGCATGCCTGGCATTTTTAATTCGTCGCACTCAGCCGAGTTCGAATAAATATTTACGGTGCAGTTATTGTTAAGGATATACAAAAATTTTGATAATTCGCGAAATCCGAAACGAAATGTCACAAAGTTGCGCGAGGCATCAGGGGTTGAAACGTGTCGCCGGTTCATCGACATGCGCGCGTGTATATTGATTAAATCTCTTCCTAATTGCCCAATCGTGTATCTCTGAACATTAATTGATATTATTTACTATTATCAATTATTTTAAACAAGATACAAAAAATAACAGTTACTTTAAAAATCTTTTCCAGAAAGAACCATTAGCGACACGTTAATTTTCATTTAGACGAAAATCGGACGTAATCAAATTTTT
Source organism: Agapostemon virescens (assembly GCA_028453745.1). Lineage (NCBI taxonomy): Eukaryota > Metazoa > Arthropoda > Insecta > Hymenoptera > Halictidae > Agapostemon > Agapostemon virescens. The sequence continues at coordinate 4,333,833 of CM052099.1, forward strand.
CAGAAATTTCCGAAAAACGAAGAACAGAAAATTTAAGGTCGATTCGTTACGATTAGAAATAACTAATGAATGATTAAATCCGATAATTAATATCTATTATCGAGGGCGAAATTCATTTTTCTTTATGAATGACTATTAACGGTAACGAGTATCGTTTTCTCGTTGCGCGCAACCATTTTCGCTGATGAGAATTACTTTTTTTCGGCGAGCATTAGCCAAATCACCGAAGGCACGAGTTTCGTTTTTGTTACGAGGTAATTAATATCGATGAAGGAACTTTTATTTTAGTTACGGTTAATCGATATTGATAATACTCGCTAACGGTCGCTCGCAATATCAAAATTATTTAAAGAACAATATTAACTTTCGCGGCAGAACTTTCAGAATTTTCGGTATATCACAGTGACGGCCGCTCGGTCTTTCGACCGTAAGTCAAACTAAGTTGCTTGTGCGTAAAGTCTCGAAAGCGGGGCGATCGCTATGGCCGCGCGTCGCGTAGATTCCTGTCGACTTTGTGTTTAGGAACTCTGTGCTTTGACATTCGGAGAGAAGACGGGGGCCCGTAAAACTTTCAGGCGAGCGTTTTGTTTGAAATTTCGGAAGTTTAACGGTCGCCGAGTTTCCCCGCGTGTCCTCTATCGAGACGGCAGGCCGTCAGCTACTATAAACACCGCTTAATCGCGGTGCTACCAGGTAATAACAATTACTTCGCTTGTGTACACGATACAGCGAAAAGCGTTACCGGTACGAGATCGTGCGGAAACACGATCGTTTCGATGCGTCCAGTTCAACCGATAAACCGTTGAGCGGTATTCGCAATTTAGCGAAACGCGCGCGCCGCTGCGTCCGCCACGACGGCTGCCATTAACTCGGCGCATCGTTCAAAACATCGTTGTGCCCTGACCAAGTGCAAACCACGGCTATTCCTGCTATACACCTATCCCAGAAAACGATGTCACGCGGAGAAAACAAGGAAATTGAGAGAAAAAGAGAGCAGAGAACGAAAAGATCCGCGAGACCGATCTGCAGTTTGGAGGAACGCGACGTCGTGGCGCCCTGTTTACGAGACGACATCCGGTTGTCTGCGTGTACCGGTATAGCGCCGAGATCGAGAAACTATTATTCTTTTCCTCCGCGTATACTCGGCGCTCATCTTTTCCCCAACATCGATACACCGTTTTTCCCGATACAATGAAATAATATGTACATCGGCATGGTCGCGAAGGTAGTCGACGAACGGCCACGACCTACGACAGCGAGTTCACTGCACGACGATCCACCGGGGCTCACCGAACAAATTTGCTTTTCGAAGTTAGATTGGTTTTAATTGTACCATTACTTGATACCGCAGCTCCTCGGCAGCGTGCACGCTCACGCCCGTGCCAATGAACTGTCTGTCGGCGGTGCTATACACGTCGGGCAGATTCCGGGTAACGAGGAATGCAAAATAAAGTACTCGCCACGACTTCGACTTACGTAAACGCCGCAAACGAACAGCGTCCGTGTCCTGTCGCTCTCGATCGCCGGCTTCGGGGAGATCTTTCGGTCTAGCGTTTTCCAAAATACCGGCAACGATCCATCGTTAAACATCAGCTAGAAACTCGCTTTATCAAATGTCCACGGAACCCTCCACGAGTCTCCTCCCCTGTCACCCGATACGTCGAGCTTAGCGGAGCTTTATCTCGGTACAGCGGCAAAGAGAATAAATAGAACGTTACCATGCCAAAAAACAAAAGCTACCCTGCTCGCGAAACTTTCACTGCCGAGCAACAAACCTAGAGAAACTTAACCGGGGATTGCTCTGCGTCGAAAGCTACTTTTGCTCGCGTTCTCTCGAAACATCCGAACTAACTCCGCCACTGCAAAATCCGATTCATTGGAAGCTTGCCGTTCGTCTTCGGTGTACTACATTTTATATTATATATTGCACATATTTTTATTATATATTGCAGTGTATAACACACACAGTCACAAGCAGCCGTTGGATGTTACCCTTTTGCGAATAGTGCGGCCGATCCCACGAGTACCCGAATTTCGTGGCGTTTCATAGAAGCGTGTGCGAAAAGTTGTATTGTTTTTGTGATTTTCTAAGAGAAATCTTGAAATTAGCCTACAGTACGGTCCAGACTAGAATATACCCCGTGATGCGGTATTGTTGGACCGTGAAAGTATTTCTACGCGTTTTACGCCCACTGTGAGACTACCCGGAAGTTACTTTCGACATTTACACCAACAATAGCTGCGAAACAGCAGAACCGAATATCTTTGTTGACGCGCGATCGAACGATTCGTATCCATCGGCTCGTACACAATCGTGATTTATCGAGTCACGATTTCGAGTTTACTTTTCGATTTTCAAATCTATCCGATGATAAATCCGTTATTGATTTTGAAGGACGGCTCGCGCACGTTGGTTCGATGTACACGGAACGCCACATTTTTCAACGATTACAATGCCGACCAACGTAACGAGAGATAATGCGTTTCTCTGGCTCGTTGTATATTATTTTTACAAGCCAACCGAAAAATTCTAATGTAAATTTCGATGCTGTTCGCGCAGAGAGGGCGACGTACGAATCGAACGATTATACGTTCGAGACACGGTCGAGACGAGTAATAGACACCTCTGAAAGCGATTAAAGATTACCGCGTTACGAGCTATGTGGCAGATTGTGTTAACAATCATTATTTTACCATATTTGTTCGCATGACAAACGCTTCGGCTACCGTTGATCGTGATACGACGAATCTATCCTATAGGACAGATAAACACATTTACCATATTCTGTTTTCCCGATCTAATCTTAGGGACCTTTTTCTATTAAAAAAAAGAAAAGAAAACGAATGAAATTTTGCGGAACAAGTCTTTTCCAAGATCGATTTACATATTTTGCACGATATTTTGGAAAATTTGTTAACAGGGGAAAATAATGGCTCTTTTCTTGATTTAAAATATTCTTCGTGATAAAGACATGAAAATAAACGTTAAACGTAAGTCTTGTGTCCCTTGTTTAATCGTTTAAATCGATCAATTCTGTTTCAACTTAATCGATCGTTAAATGTATTAAACAAAAAGTACTGCATGGTTTTCGTTGCCCCATTGTCTCTAAATTCAGCGTTTGAATTACGATTGCGATAATTAAATACAAATAGCGCGATATTTCTTTAACTACTTGCACAGCGTTTAGCAGACGAGAAATAAATGACCAATCACCTTATAAGAAAATACCGCAGGTATCGCATATTCGGTCATTGTACAATTTCGCGCAACTCAATATTTCTGAACTGAATAGGTTTTCGCGTGAATATCTCCGCAGCCTATCCACAAGATTAACTTTCTGCGTACACGGTAACAAATATACTATAAAGCTGATAATGGTAATAAGAAATCATATAATTTCACTTCCGATCAGAATGGTTTGCATCTTTACAAATTAACCTTACTAGGACCCAGGTTCGAAAGACGATTTTACCCTCGAATCTCAAGCGAAAAAGAAACGGTAGAATCTACAATTTTAATTTAACACGGGAACATATTCAGATGTGAAAATCCGATTTTGATGAAACTTATGGGAGCTTATAGTTCTTTGAAAAATATTTGACACGTATTTTTTTATCGCCAATCATCCACTTTGAAGGGATGAAAACAGTCCTTCTATCAGCATATCTGTTTTTAGATATCTTGGAGACAAAATTTGAATCTTTTTTTAAATTGTGTTTTTCAATAGGAAATGTAATAGTGCAAGAAAATTATAACAAAAGTATTTTGTTTAAACAATAAAGCCATAAGCTCCTATAAGTTTCATCAAAATCGGATTTTCACGTCTGAATATGTTCCTTTGTAAGTTCAAGTCAAACTATCCGCGACCGTTGTATTAACACTAGAACTACCAAACCAGTCGAAACGTTCGCAATTATTAAAGTTATAAACATGTTTTCATTAGTAATTTTCCATTAATGGGACCGCATGTTACAATAAAAATTGAATGAAGTCTGAATACATGCAGTCTCGTTATAATCACAAAGCAACGTACATCGTTAGATTTATTGTTCGGCAGTTCTAGTGTTAAAAACCTCGTTAACGCTAAACCTACCGACCGATAAAATTGCCTAACGCGTATAATTTCCAAACAAATTAGAAGATTCAATTTCTTCATCGTCCATGTGATTTTCATCGCAACAATCGAACAAAGAAGGCAATTTTATAATTCCAATATCTGTAAAACAAAACACCTCGAAACGTTCGATCGACAAATTTAGCGTTCCAGTAAAATTCTGAAACCTATTGTAAACGATTTCCCGTTGCATTTTCGATTTACCAAAAAATTTTACGATGAAATATACCCAAACTACGCCACTGTCGCGAACACGTCCACGCGTTACTTTTTCTATAATAACGCTCGGCCGGTACAGAGTACGCGGCACTGCGTCAACTGTTAAAGGGTTAAAATGATGCGACTGTACAAGAAGTAAAGTCGACGACGACAAGAAGGAACGCGCACGGGCGGCACTAATGACCGTAACACGGGTTCGGCCATCGCGAATCTCGCGACAGCGAGAGGTCGGGAGATCCACGGATTCGAAGAGGTTATGTTAACCCGCTTACCTTGTCTGCCGACGATCTCCGCCACGTGCTCGCTGCTAGGCACCGGCACGCACTCGGTCATGTTCTGGCTCTTCTTCGAACGTGCCTCCTCGAAAACGCCAGCCGGTGTCGTTTGCAAAGGGTCCGGGTCGTTGGCTGTTCCGTTGCCGGTTCCTGTGCCGGTGCCCGGGCATCCGGCATTACCCTCGAGACCGAGCATAGATAATTCCAAAGCCAATTGCAGGGCTCGTTGGTCCTCGAGAGAAGTGGCAGCACCGCCATTGATGCCGCGATCCATTTCCCTGAACAAACTGGTCGGCATTGTGCTGTTCGGTTCAAATTTCTCGCGTTTCGGTCACACCGGCAATGTCAATAATAACGTGTCTGTGTGTGTATATATATATATATATTTATATGTATAAGTATATATATATATATATATATATATATACTTATGTATATATTATGTCTGTATATAGAAGTTGTGTGACTGTATTCGTGTACGTGTATATTGTTGAGTTCGTATTCGCAGAGAATTCGAAGCGCGGTATTATCTTCTGCGATTCACCCGATTTTCTTCTTTCTTTATTCTCTGGTCCGTAGCAACTTTTTATCGATCCTCGGCACGTTATTCTATTATACACCTTCCTTGCATGTAATATATATATATTACATATACGAACTAACGAACGAAATAGTTCATTCGCACCGATAGAAAATGTCTTCGTTTTCGGAAACGATCGGACAACAATGTAAAACACACACGCGCGTAGCTGTTGTACACCGCACACACATACACACGATGATGATTATTATAGGAGGAACGGAGTACAGCACGACGTTTTGTTCCTTGTTGCACACGAGACCCGCGACCGTTTCAACGAGGAGAAACGACGTTGTACGCAGGAAAGAGAAAAACCAACGATGCACCGTACAAAAATAAAATCGTCGACTCGCCGCCGGTGATCGCTTTTATCTCTCTCTGTGTGTGTGTGTGTGTGTGTGTATGTCTGTTATTCCTTTTTTTCTTTTTGTTCGCCCGGGGTGTCCCTCCTACTCGTTGCGGCGGGCAGCACAATACTCGGCCGCACGGCGTGAGTGTTGGTCGCACACTGGAAACGTGTGGGCTACCCGTTCGTAATCTCGTGTCTCGTCCACGATCGCATGTCCTTCTCCCGTCGATCGTTCCGTCTCACTCGCGCGCGCGCGCTTTCTTTCACCGCGTGGTAATTCCAGAACAACGAAAATGGTCTTCTTGATATTCGCACTGGTGGTGGTCGTCGTGGTGGCAGTTCGTAAATGATATATATATATATATACGTATATGTAAATATAATATATATATATTCGTGTTTCGAGAACCGCGCGATTTATTAACCGTCAATGTCGTCGTCGTCGTCGTCGTCGTTCGGCCGACACTCGTGTTTTGCTTTCTTCGTGTATTTCTGTACGTTAACCGCTATACATACATGTATATATAACTCTATATGTACGTGTTTATATATATATATACATATATATATATTTATGTATGTATATATATATATATATACATATATATGTATGTAAAATTTGTTCGTTCGTCCTTCCTTTTAGTGTTTCGATCTTGTATATGTGTCTCGTTCGCTCTCTCTCCTTCTATGTTTCGATGGGACGACGTAACCTAACGTAACGTAACGGACGCGTGTATCACGTTGTAGGAGCCTCGTCACCGGCCGACTGACTAAAGCGTCCGAGAGCGTCGTCGCGCGACTGAAGCACTGAAAACGGAGGCAAGGGGCGCCGCGCTCTCTCTTTCGATCCTTCTTTCTCTTTTCGTCACGCGTTCTATCCTTCTCTCACTCGCACTCTCTCTCTTTCTCTCCCTCACCGCGATCTTTCCTTTCGAAGGCAGGCGCGTGCAACTACCCTCTCGCTCGTGTTACCACTGCGATTGACTGCGACGTACTGCGACTGCGGGTGCTACAGCCGGCGCGCCGCCATGTGCCGGACGCCGGCTATACGGCACGCCGATTGGCCAACCCGGTCACGTGGCCACGTACCACCCTTCCCCACCACTCCACGACCACCCGGCGTACAAAGTGCGAGCGCACCTACCGGCCGAGAGCGCCGCGCTTCGTTCGCCACCGGATACGGGCGCGTGCACTCGTCTCTACCGGCTTGCAACCCCCTCCGTATTACCGCTCGTGCTCAAGCCTTCGCGAAGTTTCCCTATAGATCCACGCGGCTGGAACGCCGGCTGCACCACCGATTTTCCACGGCGGTGATTGCGAGCCCGGGACACCTAGGCTCTCGGAATCCTAGCTCCATCTAGCGGCGGCGGACCAAGACGCATCGACCCGAGGGTTGCTCTTTCATTCCGTCAGTGTCACTATGTTTAATCGAATTATCCGGCAACTATTGTTCGCACCCGTGCTCTTAATTAGAACTTATCGTTCGGGTTAGGTTGGGAATATGAATTTTCGAGGGAAAAAAAGAAAAAGGTATTTAAATATCTCGATTCGATCGGTTTTGTCGTTTGTACGCGTCGGTCGTGGACAAAATTTACATTTCAATGGTAAACTCTGATAAGTACGCGGTGAACGCGTGCGTCGTCGAGAGTTCCCGCTCAACGATTCGATTCGTCACTGGTCGCTCGTTTACCAGTGACTTCCGAGCGACGATACCACGTTTCCCATGAACGCTCGCCGGCTTCGGTGTCGTTCACTCGCGAACCTCACGGTACAACACCCTTTTCTCTCCGCGACGCGGCGCGGACCCGTCAACGACCTCTGCGATGCATATAGGGTGCCTAGCAAACATGCTCCGCCGGGTACTTTTTCGAGGTGCGCGCAGTCATTGCGGTTACATCCGCGGCGCAAGGGAAATGCAACAGGAAGGAAATTTACGACTCCCGAGAAATAATAGCAAGGCATCGTTCGAGTCGTAAACCGTAGTTGGATCGTTTGAGTCTCTATCACGCCGTAAATTAGACAACACGTCGAGAGTATTTCAAAGAAAATCTCGACCGGTCCGCAGTATTGATACGAAAGTTGGATTCTTTGACCGGGACTGCACGGAATTTTGTTACGATTTAATTATACTCGACGTCCCGCGATAAGCCTGTTTACGATCCGGCCTGTTTCGTCGTAAATTTCTGTCCCTTTCTTTTTCTTGACTCGATCATTAGCGGATTAGCAGTGTTTGAAAGTCCCTTAACAAATTTCTCTTGCAAAAATCGAATCGAACCGGCAGAATGTGTCGTCGAAGAGACGTACGCGTTTGTTCGTACGGATACGCGCCGGTCACTCTCGCTAAACTTGTTTCCACGGAATCGCCTCTCGGCGCATCTCGTATGAACACGTTACGCCGTGTAATCCACGTAGAATGGTTAACTTTCTGTAATCTAGGTATGGAGAGTATCTTTGCTCCGAATCGGTTAAGTTAGGTTAAGTTCCTCCGATCTATCGTCCTTGAACTCCGTCGGCGATGATTTCACGGACTCTCCGAGCGTGTTGCGTGCGAATCGTCGCCGATCACGGACCAACGATAGCCGATGTTGCAATTTCTCCGTCGTTTGGGCGATTAACATGAGCGTAAATTCTTGAAAAAAAATAACCGCCGGAACGTTAATTTTTGCAGAAAAACCATTAAAATTCCATTCTCGTCGAGGATTGCAAAAACCTATGGGTCATTACGTGTCCGTTGAAGAACACACCTTAATAAAGGGACATCCTCCCCCCACTCTCTCTCTCTTTTTTCACGAGTTCTCTTTAAAGGAGCGCTGCGATAAATTTTTAAAAGGAACCAGTTCAGGAGCACGTATAAAACTGAAAGATACAAGAAACCGCTGTCTTCCTCCTTTCTTTCTAATTGTCGGATACGACAAGGGTACGAAAAGTAATTGCTTTAGGCGATACCTGTAGGCCTCTTAATAATCGGCGAACATTATGGTCCTGCAAAAACCGCACCTGTACGAACACCGAGGCTTTGTCGAGAGTGAAAAGGGGGAATTCGGGTCTAAACCGATCTAAATGTATCGCGAACCTTGAACCGAGGTACAACCGTGATCCATTGTTCTCTGTCGACGATCCTTCGTCCTCTCTCCCCAGAACCGACCGATTGTTCGATTTTCAGACGGGCTCGTACGATCGAAACCAGCGTCTTTCATTTTCGAGGACAGTCCGAGACACTGCCGAACAACTCCGGAATATCAAAAACTTTTATTGTCTCTGCCTCGCGGTATCTCGCATATGAAGTATAAAATATTGCCGTTGTTTAACCCCTTGACGTAGGAATAAAATGGAATTTGACGCGTCCGAAAAATATTATTTAACTGGCTCGACCGAAGAGTTATATGCACGCTCGGAAACAACATTTTATTTCGAAATTTACATTATTTAACATAAGCATTATAAACAGCTATTTTATATCCTTTGGTAATGGAATCGAATCGAAATCGATGCACGATTTTTCGACGTCTGCCAAAGACAGCTGTTGACATCTCGGAGACGTCAAAGTCTACAATGGATAACGTCTAACGGACGTCATTGTATGCCAAGGGGTTAAAAATAATTGCCAAACGAAAATTGGTACGGTTTTATTCGATCATGTAAACTTTGGGGCGAGCATCGGATACTGCAGGATTCAAAAAGGGCCTTTGCGTCGCTTCCGCCTGTCGGTGGACAATAAATCATAATAATATCCGATCGCATCAATTAGGTCTTATAAAAGTCTAGAAGGCCTGGACTGTAGAAAAATCTGTCGGCCGTTTTCTTTTACCTGTTCAAAATTATGTTAAGAGGTGCGTAATAAATTATCCAGGTACAAAAATCTGTGAAACGGCACCGTGAAAAATTCTGGAAACCTGCTCGCCGGCCGTCACGGTCAGTCATTCGATAAATTACCTTCTGCCGGCGAGAAAGAACAAAGCTGTATCCCCGGCACTGGTCCGAAAACTTTCTCGCGAATGGAGTAACTACTCGAGCTCTCGTTCGGCAGAGGCGACTAATTTTGTTTCTCATCGTTCTCCGAAAGCAACGACCTGTGCACGCTCTCTCAAGGCTGTCTCGGGACGCCACCTTTTGCCACGAGCACCTGCCGACTTCTGGCGAGCTCGTGCTCTCTCAACTCGCTCGTAAATACCTCGGAGTTATCGTGTACATGCTTTCCGAAACTACATTCACTCTTGTCTCTTTTTATCGATGCGACGATGAGCGGGCCGATTCGGGCCCCGAGACCCATGCCCAATTTATGGCCAAGCCTGTAACGTGCCAGCGCGTGCATCCTTTCGCAGGGTGGTTCCACCCCCTAAACATATGCGCACCGACACTCCTACGCTTGACATCCGAGTGTGAAAACAACGTGTGCGCGCACGTGCGTGTCAGCCGCTTATTTATCGATCTAATTGCCTCGGTAATCACCGTGTGTAACCAATGACAGCTATAATTCTGATATAATTGCGGTGAAACCGTCGAACACTGCTCATGTTAGATTCAGAACTGCGGTCGATTTCTATAAAGGTTCGTACCGAACCTTTTAACACGACTAAGTACCGAATTTTTAAGATTCGCTCGACGGATGTATCATTTCTTTCAATAGAACGCGTTTAAAATTTTTCAAAGTGTACAGCCGGATAAGGTAGTCAATAATGCCCTTGAACCTAATTTCTTGACTGATGAGTCTGTCGATAAGGCATCATGAAAAACCATACTGAGTAAAATCTCAATCCTGTATCTCAATCGGGAGGGTTGTTATGGGGTGAAAACGGATCATTCGTTTTTTGACCTATTTTCCTTAGTTAACGACGTTTAAAAATTCTAATAAAAATCTGAGATGTACGAAAAACCTAAACACATACTCTACAATTTTTTTCAAATTTTTAAATTGAAAAACCTGCTTGTAAAAAATCAAAAACCTTAAAAAAATCGAAAAAATCAGATTTCACATGGAAGTTCTAGAGTTATTTGTATCCGATGGGCGCCGTTGTTGAAAAAAATAAAAACTGTTTTTTTCGACGTTTTTTCCGAGAAAAACTAACCTAACCTAAAAATGATTACATTCTATTAAATCTATAAGCGTATTAGGCATTGATAAACTTGTAGCATTTCACAAAAATAATTAAACAATGAAAGAACTTGATTCTTATTGATACTATGTGATGCATTACATCTGGTGTATGTATGCATTACTCTCATACTTTATTTCAGTACACGTAACGGTCGATTGCAATTGTAAATAAAGCAATGTTACACGTTAGAAATGTACGGGCTATTCATAAATTTATCGTGAGTTTTCACTGCCTCGTATACAACAATTCGATTCGTTAATTTTTTCTCGTAAAAACGTATACGAACATATCTTTACATACCGTACCTTGCAAACAAATAGAAAGAAATTAGTGGTTGCAATGTCGATTCAACCAATATTTTTCACGTAAAGAGTGATGTTACGATTGATCTAAATTTTTCAACATTTATTTTTGTAACATAAAATATATGTAGGGTAAATCGCGGCGAACTGGATCTTTTATTTTTTTTAACAGTAAAAAAATGATAAACAAGATTTAGACGGTTGATTTTTATCACGGATTTATAATTAGCTAGGGTTTAGCTTGAACTTTGATAAGTACATGTATAAATAAAATTATTTGATATTAGTATTACCGAATAAAATATTTTTAAGTGAATTCAAAGATATTTTCTTAAAAACTTTACATTCTTTTTCAGAGCTTTATAGTCTATTCGATTCGCCTCGCATTGTGGGACGAATAAAATATTTTTCACTTTGTAATTTCTTCTCTACAAATTAAAGATATTTTTATCATACTAACATATATATGTTCATACAGTTATACCTCTCTGCGTATACACGGCACAGTATCTAGTCTTCCGATGGTGGATGAACCAATTTTATCATGTTGATCGTTAGAAAATTATTCGTATGGAAAGAAAGGCCATCCGATTCACTTGAAATGAGTGAACTTCGAGAACAGAAGAAGAGACGTCGCGTATTCTCTTCGTTTTTCTCTTTACCGCAAAAGGAAGCTAAGTCGAAAATGTAGGAACGATATCTAAAAATGCAAATACGACAGTAACATATTATATAAATATTATTCACTCTCTTCCCAAGAAAATAAATGTCTACCATTGTTACAATTTGACAAACGACGAGCAGACGAAGTTTCGAAAATGGGGGAAGGACGAAGGTTAACACTAGAAATACCAAATCAGTCATTTTGACTGGTCCCTACTTTTTCTTTATCAATTATCGATGTTACAAAAATGTTTTCATCAGAAATTTTCGGATGTACTTCTTTAACGACGTATACCTTACAATAAGAATTGCATGAAGTTTTAAAACATACAGTCCCGTTATTATTAAAAAACAATGTATATCGTTGAATTTATTGTCCGGTAGTTCTAGTGTTAATACGAGACACTGTAAGTCACTTCACAACGCAAAAGCTAGAAGTAGATCCGAGGGTTGAATTCGAAAGTTTCCGGAGCACACGTTGGTTGCTGGTACGCAAATAATCATCGGGTTGCCGCATTTTAAGGTGGCAGGTGTGAAGGTTTAGTCAGGCCGGAGTAAGATCGGCTCGGTTTTTCGCAGAATCCAATTATGAATATCAGAAAAAGCAGAACGAATTCAGACTGGTCCGATGGTTCTCGCGGAGCTTTCCAATCGTTCACCGGACCGTTCGCCGCGCTACTTCGAATTTCTCGTTACGCCGTGGCTACCATTTCCGCAGATTCACCGTGATCTTGTTACGAAAAAAAGACACAGGCCCCGAGACAAGATATTGCAACACGATACCGTTCGGTCCGTCCCGTGGCGTATCCGAGCCGGGGCCGGCGAACGGCGCAGCGGCGCGGCGTGCATTCTCAGCGTCGCGGCTTATTACGAGCAATAACGAACCGAGCCATGCTGTGTTTATATCTTATCAGGCATGATGTTATATATTAACCTGTGTAATAGCATACTTTTAAAAAAACGTATTTCTTTGGGCGGCAGAAACGGAGCGGCCCGCGCAGCCTTGGATCTCCGCGCGAGCGCGTGGATTACAGACGTTCCCGAAACGCGCAGCGATCGGTTCGATAGATTTTCATCGGCTGAGCAGGCTTATAATTATGGTAACGAATATAACAGCACCGGCAATGGACAGAGGACGAACAGAGAGAGCGGAGGAGAAGAGGCACAGCGCGGCGCGGCATGGCGCGGAGTGGCGGTAGGCGAACCCAAAGGCCCGTGCTCCCGTAAAGTGTCCTCGGGCCCGTGTAAGGACCCTTCGAGACGAATACACACGAGGCTGACGGGCAAGGGGGCGACGCTGGTCCCCGGCACGCGCATAGTCGGGCTCCGGGGCCCGGCGCCAGCAGCCCATCCTCTTCGCGTTCAACTTAATAACGAACGGAACAGTTTCTGGCCGGCCGACGCATTAACTAACTCCTCTTCGGCGTTCCGCGTCGTTCATCGTATTTTTAGCGCGTGCAACCGGTTGCCTTCCACGGTGATCATTGTCGTTGCTTTGCGAAACTACTGCAACTCCTGCAGAGCGGCTCGGCCGTGTCCTCACCGTCTCTGCCCAGGCCAATATACTCTTGCCGCTTGCACGTACATGCTCGCGCTCGCACGTTCCCCTGGATACACCTTGACGATTTTTCTGAGCCGAGCAAAGTCCCGTGCCCATGGCTATAGGTGTGGGGGTACCCACCACAACCGTCGCAATGTCATGGCTCGTGTACCATCGGTGCGCACACAGACTCGCCTTTTACACGCAGCCTGCGATACCGGATCGTTCGTGTTCTCTTGCGGCTTTTCTGTGTGCGCGAGGATACACGCGTGCGTGTGTATGAGATACGCGCGAACCGAGCCGAGAGAGAGAATATTTCGTTCGATTTCGATCGCCAGGGTGCAACGGGGGAGAATCGCATTGCTGGCCTCTGAGTCGGTCGCGACTACGAGAACAACGACGACGACGACGACGACGACCACGATGACGTCGACGACGACATCGACTGTGACAACGTGGCTGGAGGCGACGCCCGCTTCGCCTCTGAAGAGCATGTCTGAAGGACAGGGCCGTATTGCCACTTGCGAGCACCCACTCGATACTGGGCCCGTTCGCGTCCTCCATGCGTGCGACGAGAATCGCAACTTGCTACGAGCGGATCTACTGACACGCAAGGGTAGGCGAGAGCCGAGAATACACCGTGTCAAGGAGCATCCTTGGAATGGTTTGCACGGTTCCATGAAAATTCTTGGGCGGATTGTTGGATATTGCAGCGAGCGAACCGTATAACGTTCTCTTTTCCTTTTTTTTTTACTCTTGCCTCGCATTGTTCGGCGTTCCGCCATGGCATTTCAGGAGATCTCTGATGAGATTTATTCTTATCTTGACGAATAGTTTGTAACTTGTTAGCAACGTGTCGGGGGCAGGGGAGGGGAGGAGCGGAAGAACTCCGCGGTGGGGTTGCCTGCCAACAGAAATTGATAAATTGAGCTTGAAAACTATTTATTTGCGCGCGCTGAAGTAGATGTATAACTTTCGTAACAATTCGTGGATGATTTGTTGGAGCACCTGTGTCGCCCCATCGACGTGCAGTTGTGCTTTTTAGATTATTTTGTGATATTTGCTTGTTGAAAATAGAGACGCCGTTAACCCCTTTGCCGTGTCACAACGGGGCAAATTCGTTTCGAAGATTTTAAACAAAGTCTAACAAATATAAATCGATGCATTTCCTTTTTTTTTTAATCAACGTTTCAAAATCGAAGTAAATGCAGCCGTGCAAGAAATATAAATTTTCTTTTTTCTTGTGTAACATTTTTGGCGATAAAGACGTTACAGTAACTGTAGTGGTAAAGAAAGTGGCGTGGCAAGGGGTTAATTGTAGAAATTAACGCTAAACTCTGTTTATTTCCATTTCAGGCGAGTGCCGGCGTCGGATGGTTGAAGTCTTAATAATCAGGAGAGACTTTATGAAAAGAATTTATGCCAAGGCGAAATATCATTGCGTCCAACAAAATGTTCGTGTTCAACGACGAAGTATATCCAATTAAAATTTCGTCCTCTTTTGTTGATTAAGAATGTAATTGTACTAATTGTAATAATTGAATGTAATTTCGATATAACACGTAATAAATTAACAGGATTTAATAAAAACTGTGTCCACTCACTGTATATAATCAATAATATATAAATTCTAATAACTAATAATTATAATCAATAATAATACAATAACTGCATATAATCGATTCTCTACCTAAATTTACTTACTGTCAACTTTTATCAAGATGTCCACGTATTCGCATAATTCGCGCACACAATTGTTCGAGTTTTATTGTAATCGGACACCACAGACACCTTTCTAATCAGGCAAATTGGTACGAACAATTTTTCCAAATGATCAATCGCCAAACGATTCTTAACGTACAAATGATTAGAGTAACGGGCCAGCGCGTCTCGGAAACGACGTTCCGCGAGCAATACTCGCACGACTCGTTGCTGTGTTAATTGCCTTGTGAACGAGAGTTAGATAACGAAAAGTGGCAGTTTAGCAGTGTTACCAAGTTTCAATTCGCGAGTGTCACCGAGTAATCGTAGTGTCCATAATGTTGATCGACTATCCCTGAATATCTGGTTAGCCGCGAAATCCCGCGGCCGTCCACGTAACGTCGTGCTTCTGAGAGCATAGGCATGGCTGGCGGTCGTAAAGCCATTGCACAACGGCGAAAACACATAAATAGCATGGTAAATGATGATAGCGGGGATAAACGGTGGTACCGCTAAATATACCACGCTTGGTTTATTTGCGAAATGTGCCTCTTCCAAGCATATTTGCAACAGACTTGTCACCTATCCGCCCTTCTCGAAGACACGATCCGTCGATCCTTCGATACTAAGTGGTCTACAATCGTCAAAACGCGAGATCAATTCACGTCATTTATGCATTATTCAATATGAAGGAAGCGATATTATAAGATTTTTAAGTGGCAGAATTTAGTTCTAATAAGTAAGAGTATGGATTTGGTGCGTTTATTATAAAAATGAGTAGACGCGATCGAAGACAGTAAAAGAATTAACCCTTAGCACTCCAATGGCTCCTCTGAGGCGACGCTAAAAATTGTCATACTATTACTTCAACAAACTATTACATTACTATGTTTGCAATTAAAAAATGGACAACAATTAAAGCGTTGTACGTACGAATAATAGCAATAAATTTTATATGCACGAAAGGAAATTAATCATGTACAATTTAACTACTCTATGTAAGAAAATATGTCTCGATTTTGGAGTTAAAATTGCTTGGAGTGCAAAGGGTTAAGCGAATGTAAAAGAGTACGCATTCTCATCTTGTTGATATTCTGAAAGAGAAAATTACTATTTCATTTGGCTTATGTTTCTTTCAATTGATACAAATAACTTTTCTCTTCATAAAGATTTACTACCTATTAACTCCTTGTCATACCATTTTCTTTGTAACTAAAGTTATTGTAACGTCTTCATCGCTGTAAATGTTACAGAAGAGGAAAGAAAATGTATATGTTTTATACTGCTACATCTACTTCAATGCTTAAATATTGATTAGAAATTAACAACATTTGATTCTGACTAAAAAGGAAGGCATAATATTTATATTTGTTAGAGTTTATTTAAAAGCTTCGACACGAGTCTGACTCGTTATATGCAAGTTGATCTATGCAAAT
>CM052099.1:4360577-4379705 GCA_028453745.1 Agapostemon virescens
GAGGAACGCTGTGAACTTTTAAATGCTGCAACCGAAGACAGAGTTCTACTATAATTGCCTATATTTCGGTTTCAATAAAATGTCAGGCTGTTGAATACAAGATGTCCGATTTTAGAATGCAAATGACACGATGTATTTCGAGCAAGGAATAAATACTATTACAATCTACAAGTTTTCAATGCAATCAAACTTCAATTATCCGAACTAAACAGAAAAATACGACTGTTCGGACGCTAGAGCAGCTGTAATGTTATAATGTTAGATTTAATTTTTATTAATTTGTTCAATAAATAGTGTCGTATATGGATCGCCATAAATCGAGCTGTTTACACCCGAAACAAGTTGGGATACTAAAGACTTCAGACATCGAAGTCTCGAAGCAATCTTTAAGAACTTACAGGTAATTTTCAACTAGATATCCAATTGTTCTTTCAAATCCAGTTTATTTGTTAATCATTTACATTTATTTTATTTAAACTAGTAGAACAATAGCACAGTCACAGTATTTCGATCAAACCGTATTGACTAATTCGACATTATTCGTTGACGATGAAGAAAAGCACAAAATAGGAATGACGGTCTCGCAAATGGAGAAAGTAAACGACTGAAAAGCTCAATCAGTCCTCTGTAATACAATCAAGAGACATATAATTTGATTACTGATAGAACAGGAAGGTTATGAGCCCAGAAACTTAGTTGTAAAACAGAAATTATTATTAATTACTTGAAAAAATCGCGAACATGTCGCGTCAATTGGTACGAACGCACAAGTCCGCCATTACAGTTGTTTGAAGCGTACGAGTGATCTAACATGACTGACGTAAATGTATATTATCCGATTCGAATTGAACTCTTATTTAAGGTCGATTATGACACAGAGAGAATTCAAGTGAAGGCTCTGTTAACTAGAATTACTGTTAACTATGTTAATTATTAGTTATTATTATTATTAATTATTAGTTAACTATTACTGTTAACTGTTAACTAGTTAATGAAAATTGGTCATGCATTTCGGACAACAAATCCACACACACACAATGGAGACGGACAAAGAGATGGGGAGCGTGAAGATTGTTAGATCGATGAATAAAAGGGAATCGTATGGTAAAATCAGATCTTATTCTCACGATAAGCTCGTCACGATTAGGACATATCCAAAACAGCGAGACGTCACGAGATACGGTGGCTCACAAAAGCATTCGGATACTCTTCAACCATTTGCAGACTAGGATTTTTGAAAATATTGGAAATATTCTCGCCAGAAAGCTAAATTTTCTAGTAAAGGTTTAAGTTCTGGGTGAAAATAAAAATGTATACAGATCTTATGTTATTACAATAATTAAATTTGTTGTAATGTTAAAGATTGAATATGCAGACCTGATGTCGCCAATATGATGACACTCGTCCTCAAAGGGTTAAAAGGCACAGCCGGTTAAGGTGGTCAAAATTCCCCTTGAGTTGAATTTTCTATCAATGCGCCAGTCGATAGGGCATCGTGAGAAAACGTACCGGGTAAATTTTCAACCCTGTATCTCAACTGGGAGGGTAGTCATGTGGTAAAAACGAATAAACGGTTTTTGGTCCATTTTCCTTAGTTAATGATATTTAAAAATTCTAACAAAAAACCTAAGACGTATAAAAAACTCAAACGCATACTTTGCAATTCGTTTCAAATTTTTAAATTAAAAAACCGGCTTGTAAAAAATCGAAAACTTAAAAGAAATCGAAGAAATAGAGATTTCACATGAAAGTTCTACAGTGATAATTTTTATATTTTTACAGTACCTATATATGGTTACAATAGTTGTTCACAACCTTTTTTTCATATTTTTGTCTGTGATGCGCCGTTGTTAGAAAAAAATAAAAACTGATTTTTCGATGTTTTTTTCGTATTAACGGTGACTTATTAATAATAATCACCTACATGCTCCATACATTTATTTAAAAGAATTTGTTTGTTTATCGTTATCATTGGAAATTGGACATCTCATGTGCAACAACCTAACAGGTTTATAAATATTCGCGAATTTAAATATTTAGGAAATTCTTGAGGCTAAATTACTGTGTACGCTGTGTACTCCGTCTAGCATAACAAAATCATCTCGTATCACGGAGTGTATGACAAACTTTGCAGTATAGTCTGCTGCAGGAAGTAAAGTCTACAGGTATACAGCAATATAAATATTTACCTGCAAGCTCGAGTATAACCGTGACAGTGTAACGAAACATCCGCAAGAATTTCTGCGGCCAACTGATAATATCTCCGATAAGACTTACTGGAGACTTATGCAAACGGTGCAGTTATATGATATGCACTATTTACAAAGAAATCGTAATTGTAGTTGAAAATTAAAATATTTAATCTATCCATCAAAATAGAATTCCAGCACCGAAGCTCTGACGAGCTGTGTTACATGTCTTGTTAGTTATTTGTTATTCAGTTGGCTAGTTAGAGTTAGCTATTCGAAATAATAATATTATATATCGTACAGATTTTATTGGCAAAATAGTAAACGACAAGGGTATTCTTTATTAGATTCTGAGTCCGATGAAGATCATCCAGTAGTATTTACCCGACGACGCATAAATATTATTGACAGTGACGATGAATTTAATGCCGAATCGTCATCGGATAAGGAAAATTCCGGACCACAAAAAATTGTTTAGCAATCAGTATCCCAGACGAATAATAGTTGGCATCGCCCTTGGAAAGGAGGTTGCCCTGAAGACCCCGAAGGATCCTGCTCTCCTGTGACCCATTTTCGATAACCATTTGACAGTGAAATTATAAGTGATATAGTTGACTATACCCATACATATGCACTGCAGTGTGATCCAACAAAGGGGTTCCAAAAATAAAATGTTCCAAATGCAACGTACATCTATGTTTAACGCCAAGTGCAAACTGTTTTATGGAATTTCACGCTTAAGCTTTTATGCACAGAAGTGCAAACATCGTAAGCCGTTGTTACTGCAAAGTTACAATTAAAGTTATAAATAAATGTATACACTTTTATGTTATAAAATTAAAAAAATATTCAACTTTCATTCTTTGTTAAATAATTTTTACATTAAAATTAATATAGTTTTATTAATTATTATTCAGTCTTCTCCAGTTTGTGTACGCGGGAGGGATTTAAAATAACTGTGGTGTGCAGGTGGTATATAATGTAATAAATCCATTAAGTCCTTATATTTTAGGTTTGCGAGTGGTCTCGGTTTTTTGTATAGTGATGCCAACTAAATATTATTAAAGTTTTTCGGTTTTCCCCGTTACGGTAGTAAATCCAATGTTTTGAATGGTGCATCCACGTTCATTGTCGTTTCATAGAATAACTTATATGAATCGCTTCTCAAAAATCTCATCCAACATACTTTAAACCAATTTACTCTTTCACCGTCAGTATTTTGTAGCCTTTTAAAAATCGCATTTTCTGTGGACAGGCACTGTTCCGTTGTTTAAAACAAAGTCATTGCACATTGATAATTCAACTGTTATTTTGATAATTAAACATAAAGCTGGGATCTCATAAAATTTTATTGCATAATTATTTTCCATATCCATTTGAAACTCTCACAATGGGACTTACGACACTTTCAAAATAAACTTTTTCATCGCTTCATCAACCAGCAAATTTTCGTGTTACAAAATCTTAACGATTTTAAATATATTAGTAACAAGTTGTTTCAGAATGAAATGATCTTGTAAAAATGTAACTATTATGGTAGCTGACTCGATTTTTTTTGAAAATGGACTTACGCCACATTAAAAATAAACGGCTCATATGTAAGTAGAGACCAGTCATTTTGACTGGTTTGGTAGTTCCAGTGTTAACCTCTTAAGCACGATGCGCCACAATAGTGGCTTTCGCGGATGTCATCTTATATTATGATGCGCCATTATAGTGGCTTGAGCACACTCAATTCTATTATTAATTATTACAGTAAATTATTAATGTTAAAATATATGCATCATATCTTTTAGAAAAATTACAATTTACTTATGATAAACCCCATTCCAAAATTATTAGAGTTAAAGTATATGCACCATATCTTTAAGAAGAATTATAATTTAGTTATCAAAAACTTCATTCCAATGTTCTCTGCCGTACAGAGAAACTGCCCCGCACAAAACTCATCCATGTCTAAGAGGATAAAGGAATGAGAATATCAGTATCCTATCTTTAGCCTATTCGACTTGTTAATATATTACAAACATTAAAAATATCTTTGTATCAATTTCGGCTAACTAAAATCGTTAAAGAGAAAATAAAATTTCTATTTAACTCTGTTTTCACGATTTACACGGACAATGTTCATTCCGCGGAACACATTTTCACGGGATTCCTTTCCTTCGCAATCGGGACAATTTGTATTTCGCATGAATGGTTCGCAGTCTGTCGATTGTTTCAAAATTAGTCGTAGAAATCTATTTTCGATCGATGTCTCGGTAAAGTCTGGTTACACGATTCGATGGCCAATGCCAGGCATCGAACAACGTCGCTGAAAAGCTGAATTAATCATATCCTTGACAATGTGTACTGAATATTCGGGTCACATCCTCAATCAGACTTCCTCCGCCGGTATATCACGCACACGTGGTGTACGCTACCAAAGTGGTGAACACGTAAGGCCGATTAGACAGGATCTACAAACGTGTTCGACGAATTATAACGATTTAAAGTGGAACATGTGCTTTCGTCTGGAGGACGTAAGAGGTCTGCTCTCTCCCTGTTCTTTTTTCTCTCCTTTCCCCCCTTCCCCTCCTCTTACTCTCTTCTCTCTTTCTCGCTCTCTCTCTTTCGTTTAAGCCAGTTGACAATAAGGGAGAACGACCCTTTGCGAACAGGGAAACAGCTGTTGAGCGACGATGAGAAAAGGACGGAGTTTGGGATTCGGAGAATGGCAATGGAGAGGACAGACGGAGTGAAAAAAGAGGTTACCACCTGGCTTACCTGGCTTGTGCTTACCTGAAAACCGACGTCCGTATACCTGCCCGAGCATTCTTCTGTGCGGGTCCTGGGGCACGCACCCATTCCCAGACGACGACGACGACGCTCGTATCGTCATACAAAACTGCACGGCACAAAGCTACTGTTGTTCGTTGAGAAAGATGTTCCACGACGACATATGCATCTTGTATGTATATAGGTGCTCCTCAATATGAACCGTTTTGTTAGTAGACTCTATTTTCCTCTGGTAGAGCACCTCTCGTTGCGCTGCTTACGCCATTTTGATTTTCGCGTTCTGTGGGATCCTCGCACAAGGTTGCAGTTTCGTTGACCCTCGCCAACTCAACCGACCACTTTCGGCTAACCCGAACCGATGATTTAGAACACCCGTTGCCGCCTCTTTTGAGAGCATCAAGTCCCAGCAGTTTCGAAAAAAATCTCTGCTCCAGACGAATCTTGATCCTCGATGATTAAAGTGGAAATGCGATGCGGAGGAGACTTTCAAAAAGGTTTACGTGGGCTACGAGGTATTCGGAAATTGTCCGAACAATCATTGGTACGCTTCAAGCATCGGTTTTCGAGTTTATTATTTTTTTTCTTTTGTGATTTCTTTTTAAGACCGTTCACAGATTTCAAGCCATTCCGATTAGCCCTATGATCCCTTTCAATAGACATGTCGCCTATTGGCATGCAGCTGCGCTACGGCCGATAGATGATGCCAGTTTTATTGTAAACTTTTAATACGTGGTTCGATTAGTGCAATGGTACTTTATATACAGTAGCGCACGAAAGTATTCGGACACTCTTCAAACCTAAATAACTTTTTCAAAATTGAACCAAACGACTTGACTTTTCTGGAGCAACTAGCAGCATTGATTTATTAAATGATATACAAAAATAATTTTGAAATAATTCTAATTGGTAGAAATTACGCGGGAAAGTAGAAAAGATATTTTTTAAAACATGTTTATTTCAACTCGTAATGAAAATTTAAAATATGCGTTTTTTAGAACTGTGTTCGTTATACACATGCTGAATATCTCACCGAAATCGATTGACGCGGGAATAAATGGCACGCGTAGAAAGATGTAAGAATTTCTGTAGTTTAAGCAGAAACTGAACAAGAATCGTGAAAAATTGCGATTTTCACCATTTTCAATGGCACGTAGCTCGTGTATACGTCGATCGATTTTAATGAATTTTTCTGCATGCGTATAACTATCATAGATCTACCAGATGCGTCTTCAAAATTTTTTGTGCGTGGCTCAAATAAAAAATATTTAAAAAGTTCCTTTTTTATTGGTCATGTAATTCACATCAGTTCCAATATTTACAAAATTTATTTTGTATAACATTTATTAAATCAATGCAACTAATTGCTCAAGAAAATTCAAGACGTTTGGTCCAATCTTAAAAAAGTTATTTAGGTTTGAAGAGTGTCTGAATACTTTCGTGCGCTACTGTATATCTGTGTAACTGGACGAAAGGAGGATCTACCTTTGAACAGAAATTTAATTATATCATTGGATAATTACTAGACTGCGGATTTTGTGCATTTTTAACAAATTTGGAAGAGTTTGATTTTAGACGGTAGAGAGATTAACAGTAGATTTACCAAACCAGTCATTTTGACTAGTACCTAATTTTTTCATTCGCAATTATTGAAATTATAAAAATATTTACATCAGAAATTTTCAGTTGTACTCTTTAATGACGTACATGTTACAATAAGAATTGTATGAAATTTTAATAAATGCAGTCTCGTTATTATTACAAAGCAATGTATATCGTTGGATTTATTGTTCGGTAGTTCTAGTGTTAAACGAATGTAAGAATATCAGCATAATTATTACAATTTAATAAAATCAGTATAGAAAGAGAGAGAGAGAAAACGAAGAAAATAAATGCCTATTTTGCGTTTATGTCTTACAATAGATAGAAACAGTTTTTATTTTAGGTAAAAATTCGCAGTCTTGTAATTAGTTTTACAATTATCTAATAAAAATGTTCTATATTATACTAGAAAGTGCATTTTATCGTAACGATATCGAATGTAGTTAAAGTTCACAGTTACATCGAGTAATCTGAACGATTAAAAATGTTTCACTCCTTTCGAATTATATTAGTAATTTGAGAAACGTTGTCTTATGATTTATCAACACATGAAAGGTCCAATAAAAAAATGCTCGACTACATAATAAAATACAATAAAATGATACTATTGTTAAATGTACTGCGCAAAAGTCTTCGTTCGTTTATATTACACCAAACATCTATAACTTTGCCGGTTAACACTTTGACTGTCATGTCACCCATATATGAGTGACAGAATTGTTAGTCCATGTTTAAAAACAAATTTCTACGTTAATATATTCGTGTATTCGTTGATAGATAACTATATGCCATACATTTAAAGTTTTAATTTGAATTATGGAATTTTTGAGGTCATCAGTTGGCCAGTTAATGTGTTCAAACATGTACACGCGCAGCAAAAAACTTTATTATTTGGAATAGCTAGTTTTTAACTTAAGTACAGCTTTCACATTTACACTTCGAACAGGTTACCGATATTTTTTGGTTGACTTTTTCTTCGTACATAGGTTAATAATCTCAAACATATTCAATATTATTTAACCAATATTGTCAGCTGGTCGACCCATAATTTTTTTACCAGATTTTTCAATAAATATGGGCGAGCACATTTTTCATAGATTTAGGTATATTCCAATGAAATACTAGAATTTACATTATGGTAAAAAGTATGCATCGTTGACACAGATTTGTTTAAATATTTTTTTCATAACAACCTAAGATTTTTGTACAGTACTGTATTTGATTTTCGAAAGATTAGTGTCTTTTTGCGATCAGAAAAGTATTTCAGATTAGAAACAATAATTATAATAGAAGCTACATTTTCGTCATTTGCACGATACGATAACGAAAGAAAAATATCCAGGCAGCGGACAATTAATATAATGTGGCCACATATGGTGCGGTTGCATGCATGTTATTACTTTTTCTCGCGCGGAACTTGTGTGCTTCAGGGATCATTTCGTGCGGCCTCGTTTCCGGTCCGTGCGAAGCCAGATGCGGCCCCTTTCCCGTCCCAAACCTCGTTGAACCGTGATCCGAGAAATTCTCGAATTCTCGTGCCCGCTAGGATCCGGCTCGATTTTCTGAGTACACCGAAAATCCGGACAGATGGCAGCTAACCATGGTGCATGCCTGCCAGAATTATCAGCGGCTCGCACCGAAAAGAGAAATTGGATGTTACAGCAGCCACAGCTGAGCAACGCGAACCTTTCCTTTCCTCGAGCTGATCAGTCAAGCTGATCGGGTCGAGTTTCGTTCTTGAAAGGCGTAAGGGATCTCCAGCATTCAACGATTTTAACTATGCTAAAGTTCTGTGGACCGTGGTTCAGAGAAACGGAGTAAACGTGGCCAAAAGGGAATTGAAACAACTAAAAACAATTTATCTTTCGTTTCTCGAACTTACATTGTAAGCATCGTACAGTGGTCACATTCGTTTCTTTACAAAACATTTATTATAAAAACCGGCATGACATAATTTACGACGAACTTAAGACTAGGGATGAGCGAATGGAAATACAGCTAAAAAGAATTGTACAATTTAGAAAGGGACCGCTCGTAATGCGTCCTGCAATTTTTTTCTTGCAAGGGCTACTCGGTCCTCTTGCCTCTTGATGTCGTCGTCTGCTATCGAGACAGCCTGAAACAAACCAAATTTTCTTTATCGTGTAAGCGATAGTATATTATTCGTATTTCATTGATGAAATGAACAGTCTGTTGCTATCTGTATACCCTTTCGAACCTCCGGTACATAATTATTTGTATTATATAGGGTGTGAAGGTAACGTTAAAGCATACAACGAACACGATATCAATTTATAGAGTTTACTGTATCACTCTATTCAATATCTAAATATCTATTCTACCTGTACGAGGGGTTGATCGGGATTAAGAAATACCCCGGGATTCTTCTCTAAAGCTGTTTTTGAACCCGTTTGTCCAGTGACTGGTTGCGACGAAACATGCAGAGCAGTTGCAACACTTTGAAGAAGAGTTTCTTCCGTGATATATGGTCCGACTGGTTTTAAACTTTTTGGTAAGTCCATCGCGTCGAATTCAAAACCATCCGGATCACATGCTCTTAATCCCTCCAAACGTTTTTCCCAAAACAACTGGAAGATTCGAAGAATCAAATGTGTATGGTAACGACGGCGTTCGTTTACAACACGATAGTATTGTTTTAAAGGAAATAGTGATGCTTAACACGCATAACGATAATCTAATTGCATAAGGAAAATATATTTGCTTCATGTTACAAGCAAAATTAGAATGTATAGTTAAATGTTGTGAATTTTATAGTGACCGAGTGTTACGCTTATAATAATAGAGAGAGACAACGAGAGAAAACTTAAAATAATAATTTATACACATTGCACACAAGAATTATGTTTGTTATAATTTTCAATTCCGTAAGATGTTTGCATCCTTTGGAATATCCTAATGATACATGCACTACGCAATTGCATCTAAGGTAGTCGAAGATATTTAATTACATATCAATAATATTTCATACAGGATATTGATGATTGGTAGATAGAAAGAAACAAACACGTAATTAATAATGATTCCATAAGCACATCGAACAATGTTACCTGTTTAGGCTTATCTTGGGAGCCGTATTTGCCTTCAGCTTTATCGGCTCCTTCCTAAATGAATGATCGGATGATTGCACCATGAGAATTTACAAGGAATATACTTAACTGTCGTAATAAATTATTAAGAATCTAATGTTCTACGCTCGCAACAAATGAATCAATTTTGGGATATTATTTGTGTGCATGGGAGGAAAACATCATGATTATTAAAAGACACAATGAAGTTTATAAGTGACTGAACGTGGAATAACATGAAATTGACGATACGTCGTGTAAAAGTATTTTCAGATACGAAATAACAATGTTAGGAAAGATCAAGAAAACTGGTCTTAAAAGTCTTTAATAATTTTATATGTATAGCGGATACATTTATTCGGTAACAATTACCTGTTTTGGTTTTTCTTGATTTCCATGCTTGATATCCTTCACCTTTCCCTCCTGGGTTTTATAAATTGTTACTGGTTGTTTAAAAATAGACGCTGTCTGCCTTATCGGTGGCACCAACGATGCATCGTTTCTGACTCCACGACTGAAAAAAAAATCCAATTTCCATAAACATATATCATTAAAGCTAGAATTTGCATATTCCAGTAAAACTTCATCAAATATTAAAAATTTACCAGTTTTTGTTATGGTTGAATGGTATTCTCTTGTATAATGTGCAATCAGTTTGAGTCATTGAAACTCGAATAAAACATTCTTTCACACGAGACTTACCTGTAATAATAAACGTCAACCTTCCCAGCACTTGGCAATTGGTTTTGAGCGTTTTGACTTTTTCTGGCAGTTTCATCCCTTGTCGGCCAATTTGTTGGCAGAGCAGATGCGTATTTTTTCTTTTCCACTGACATATTCATTTCGGCGATGTGTTTATGTCAACATACACTTGTATATACCATAAAATTAATTAAATAATTAACAGGCTGTCGTACAAGCCAACTACCAAAAGCCATATTAATGCATTCCGTTAAATTCGGGTAGATTAGTAGCGGTTAATCGGTTCAGGTAATAATCTACATGATGGCGATACTGTCTATGTCTACTGAAACTGCAAGACTAGAAATAAAGAAAATGAAAGAGCGTGCTCTTGCCTGCGAGTCGGTGCTACTGGTACAGTACTGCTGCATCTGGGCTAACAGGTTTAACAGGGTTCACGTTTAGCATGGACAAAAACCTAACCTAACTTATGTAATTTTCACTATATACGAGGTGTCCCAAAAATGTTCGGATTCCTCGAAAGGGATCACTCCTAGAATTATATTTTAAAACGTTTTTTTCTTTGCGAAAATGTCATACAGGGTTTTATTTTTGAGATATTAACAGAAATCACGGACCAATCAAAGCGCGGATACAGCGAACCGATTCTGGTTCGCTGACAAATCCTGTTAAGCGTGGCATTGTCATTGGTCGAGTTGTCATTGAGTCGAATTATGTCGCAGTAGTCATCTTTTGATTGCTCTGGGGTTTTCGTAAGTAATTCGAAAACGAAGCATCAAATCACAAATCGGCAACGGAAAAAGATTCTTAGAGTAACTTCAGGAGTCACACCTCTTTTAAGGTACTCGAATATTTTTAGGTTAAACTTTACCTTAGGGGTGAAATTGTGTCGAGCCTGTTTTTGGTGTAATCTATGTTTTTTACGAGAAAACTTTAAAAATTCCAATTAGAATGTTAGGAATGTATTGGTTTAAAAGTTATGGTTGTCCAAAGTAGAAGAAAAAAAGGTCAACTAATTTTGGTTCCTTAACATTAGAATTACCGAACAATGAATCCAACGATATACATTGCTTTGTGATAATAACAAAACTGCAATCATTCAAACTTTATTCAATTTTTATTGTAACATATGGTTTATTGAAGAAGTACATCGGAAGATTACTAACGAAAACAGTTTTATAACTTCAGTAATTGCAAAAGAAATATGTAGGACCCAGTCATTTTGACTGGTTTGGTAGCTTTAGTGTTAAGCAAGTAGAATATAAGTTATACTATACGTTATATAGTTTTACAAAGTTTTAAATAATTTAAAGAAAGACTGTTTTGCCACTGGATTAGTAATGCGTCGTTTATTTGTCGGCGACCGAGCGTTTGTATACAAGGTTTGTAAATACGAAATCGGAATTTGCCCATACGTGGCGTAATACATTGTTTTCAGATCTAATAAAGATTTTCAACTAACAACCATACAAGCCTCATACAACAACATAGTTTTTAACCCTTTGCATTCGAAGTAATTCCACTCCAAAATCGAAACAATATTTTTATCTATAATAGCTCAACTGTAGACAGGTCAGTTCCTTTCGTTCATACGAAATTAATTACTATGACTCGTACTTAGAACATAACGGTTTGAGTCTCAAACAGTGTGATCGCGCTGTTGAGATTTTATGTGGAGGAAATCTAGCACATTTCGAGCATTGTGGACAACTGACGGTGCGTTACCGATTGTTGAAGTCGCGCGCTCAGATTTACCGACGCAAGTACATCACACAGTTCCTTTTAATGTAAATATTACATTTTACAATAAGTAGAATAATACTATAATAATGCAATTATACATTACAAAATAAAAATTTTCATTTCATTGTTGTCTCCTGAATAATTTTTATCGAACAAAATTTGAAATATTTATAAGAAAAAAAATTTTAAAGACGAGAATCACGTTACCTAACACATACAAGAAGCGCTATTGCTCCGATTAAAATTCATCGATATGAAATAAACAAAGCGCTATCGCGCCGATTGGTATTTCTCGACATAAAATAAAACAAGCGCCATCGTGCTTCTTGGGTCTTTTCCTACTTATTTAGAGAAAGTACAATTGCACTGTTTGGCATTCTTCGACAGTGTTTTTTCAATACCCCCTGGGTCTCAAACGGTTAAACAAACCATTTTTGTTAAAATTTTCTTACACGACTACATTTCCCATTGAAAAACACATAAGGTAAAAGCACCAGGAATTGACACTGTACCAGTACTTGACACTTTTTTAAAAAAAAGTAAATAAATAAAGAAACCACAAGCTGGAATACATCGAATCTTATTAGTTTGTATAGTGTCGCCTTTCAGTAGCTGAATTGCGAACTACTGCGCATAGTCCGCCATTGACAAGTGTCATAGCCACCTGTTATTTGAACTAGTGTGGGGCTTTTACGATTTTTTGCATATTTTCTTATATAAATCGCTAAGGACTTGGTTAAAATGTAAGTATTGAAAGTTTGTATTATTTAAACATTGTGGGTAAAAAAAGTACTCGTTTATGTTGTTTGAAACTTAAAAGGGGGTAATTTATTAAAATTGGCAACAAAGAATGCTAAACTGCCTAAATTAACCCTGTGTCAACTATTGAAACTTGTAATTATCTATTATTCAGTAGTTGACATGGGGTGTCAGCTATTAAATTACTAAGTGTCAACTACTAACTTTATTCCTCTGTCAATTTTGAGATGCCTCCTACGAAGGGTAACTTTAGAAATTATACAGAAGTTATGCAAGCGGCTGTGGAGGATGTCTGGCTCCATAAAACTCCGTATAAAACGGCAGCTAGGAAATTTAATGTTCCTAGGGTGACTTTAAAATACAAGGTTGAAGGCAAACATCCAATTAAAAGAAAAATGAAAGAAAATGAAAGTGCTCCAAAATGAAGAAAGTACTAATTCTAGCATTGATGATGAGATCTCTTATGGCGGTGGTTCAAATGATGAGAATGAGGAAGAAGATCTACAGGTGCAGAATAACAATTTACCCGTAGAAAGAAAAGTGGGCGAATATGTTGTATTTTCCTACGAAAAAGAGTTGTTCCCTGGAGTTATAATTGCTGTGTCTGAAGCGACTGCAACCATTTCAGCAATGGCAAAGTGTGATAGACTGTGGAAGTGGCCAGAAAGAATGGATAAGCTAGATTATGAATGGGAGGCTGTGCTGTTTCGTATCAACGAACCCATTAAAATGAGCAGAACCAGAAATATGTATTCAGTTACCAAACTAAGTTAGATTTTTTATGGAAATAACTTCTAATTATTAATTTTTTTTTGTAAACTTACTCAAGAATAATGTTTTTGAAACATTCAATAAATTTCTGTGTTCATACATTACCAAGACTAGTTCATTAATTGTTTTTTCTCTCTATGTCAACTATTGAAACAAAAAGGTGTCAACTACTAAATTTTTTGTTTTCGCTGGATGTTTTTACAAACCGCCGCCAGGAATAAATAATTGTCGTAATATTACAATAGAAGAATAATTCGTGCAGCGACTACTAATCATAAATTTTCTATAAAGTGAACTTAACTTGAGCTATGTAAACAAATAAGCAAAAAATTCCTTAAAGTGTCACCTACTAGTACCTTTACCTTAATTTAAAAAAAAATTCAAATTTTTCCACCTCTGGTTTCCGAGATATCTGAAAACTACACCAACATTGAGGGCTGCTTTCACCCCTTCAAAGTGGATGGTTGCCGATAAAAAAACACGTGTCAAATATTTTTCAAAGAACTATAAGCTCCTATAAGTTTCACCAAAATCGGATTTTTGCATCTGAATATGTTCCCGTGTCAGTTTGCGATATTCTCTAATGTGGGAGTACTACTTTGTACAGACAAACGTAGTAGATTTCCCGACGGCTAATCGGCAACCGATAGCGAGTTATCAGCAGGATGTCTGTCTTAGGGATATGGCCGACAGGCGGAAACGACGTGTCGACCGGGACACTAACGCCACAAGGTATTTAACTGCATCGGTATTGCAGACCGTGAAACACGAAACCCAATGTGGTAATTTGTATATTCGTTTATATCGGCTATGCTTTGGATCATTCATTGTTAGTTTTAGTGTTTCACGGCCGATGATGCCACGCGTTTAAAAGAGGAGTAACCCTCTATGGGGTCATGTAACTTTTAAGTCACATGTTGATATTGGATAGTCGGAAAAGTAATGAGATTTTTGTCATTTTTTTATTAAAATTGCCTGGAGTGCAAAGGGTTAAGCATCCGTGATAAAAATAAAGTACACAAAATATTTAGTTCTTGATAAAGCGCCTGAATTTGTT
Source organism: Agapostemon virescens (assembly GCA_028453745.1). Taxonomy (NCBI): domain Eukaryota; kingdom Metazoa; phylum Arthropoda; class Insecta; order Hymenoptera; family Halictidae; genus Agapostemon; species Agapostemon virescens. The sequence goes on from CM052099.1 coordinate 4,375,262, forward strand.
AACTATTGGTAATATTAGGTGGTGACATCAAAATGGCACGCGAGGTCTCGAGTATCCACCCTTTTCCAGTCTGCACAGATAAACTCATTAAATGCAATGTGTGTATCCTGTACGCATTCGGCGATACCAGCTTAGATTAATCCCTTGACGTACAATGACATCTGGGAGACGTCATTCATTTCATGCGCCATTGTAGTTTTTGACGTCTCCGAGACGTCAAAAATTGTCTTCGTCGAACATCACACAGTATATTATTAAATTCTTTAATTGTTTCACTCGTACGTCGATGCTATTATTTTATACAAATTTTATTGTACTTTAACATTATGTATCAACTTTATTGAATGTTATATAGCAATGTAAATTTGAAAATAAAACATTCTGTTTCGAGGCTTGCACATGAGTGTCCACAGTTGAGCCAAATTAATTGGTATTCTACGGACGCGACGACGCGCATTTCATTCGTACGTTAAGGGTTAACCCTTTGACTGCTAAAGGCGTATATATACGCTTTCTATTTATAGGCTGCTTTTGACAGTGTTTTTCAAAGAAACAGAAAGTTATGAAATAAAAGACTAAAACTGCACGTCCAGAGTGACATACTTAACGTGCCATAACTGCATACGCTCCTCGAATGCACAATACGCGGCACTTTATGGACAGCGACCATAGTCGCCCGTACTACCTCAATGGTACCTTATGGAGGACGACTATAGTTGCCCGTATTAGCGAAAGGGTTAAAAGAAGGACCTATGTGATCTACGTGCGTCAGTAAATCTGAGTGCGCTACTTCGACAGTCGGTGACTGCACCATCAGTTATCTACAGCGCTCGAAATGTACTGGGATTTTTCGACACAAAATTTGAAGAACGCGATCGCGCTTGTTTGGGACTCAAACGATTAAGACGCGCTTCGTCTGTGTTACTAGTTTGAGAGTTTTTCCGTTACAAAGAACTGTGGGGGGGGATGCACTTTATAAAATTTTCGATTTTTATTTGTTTGAAACTGATTCCAGTATGTGTCTAGAATACGTGTATAAAGTAACGGAGCAAAATTTTATGTATTTTGGGAGATACAGCTAGCCGAACATGTAAGCGTCAGGCAGATATCCGTCCGCGCGGCTAAGGCAAAAGTTCTGCTGAAGCGAAAGGTGAATTAGATAATTTTAATGGTCCTAGTCCACTTCACCCAGATGTCCTTAAACATTTAAAACCGATATATGAAGAACATTCAAAGGAGGATTTATTAATTAGGTGTCTAGGTGAACACACACAGAATTGCAATGAAAGTTTCAATTCAACGGTTTGGCGCCTATATCCAAAGCATCTAAATTCCGGAGCAAAAATTATCGAAACCTCCGCCTTTATTGCGGCTGGCACTTTTAACGAGGGCTACTCAGCTATATTAAAAATAATGAATGTATTAAATATTAATATCGGGCAACAATGCAAATTCTTTGTCGATACGTATGACGCGCAGCGCATAACGAGACAGGAACGCCGCAGATAAAGCAGCACAAAAGAGGCACGAATCTCTCGTAGGATGCACCAAATGGAGCAAAATGAATTTTTTGAAGCCACAGAAGGCTTACTATATGGCCCTGGTATAGCGGATTAGTTTTCTCCAGAAGTAAGTGTTCAATAACTACTACTCTAACAGTCGAAAAACGTTAAACGCGTTTTTCTCAATATCATATTTCTGAATCTTGTGTACACGATACAGAATGATCTATTGCACCAATTGAGCTCCTAAGGCGAGTTTTCGTTAGGCAATGATAAAATGTCGTCGACGAACTAAAAAAATTCCTAAATAGTTGCATTTTTTTCCTTTCAATTTACATTATAAAGTCGAAATTTTTAGCGAAAAATCGTAACTTTTTCAATAAAGCTCAAAATTTTTGCATTTTTGTACTTTTTGTTGGAATTGTTTTAGTTCATCGACGAGATAATTTTATAAGGATTAAAAAAAACTTTTGTTTTCCTGTTTCAGATGAAAGTTAGAGGCTCTAGGATGTACACAAACTGACGATGAGCGTGGCGCGGAGCTGTGAAGATTTATAAATATTGCGAAAAAAAATACATTAATCATTAAAATAGAAAACTTTTGGTACTGTTTAAATATAGAACATAATATCATGAAAGTTTGAGAATGATTTGCTTTGTAGTTATTGAGAAAAAAATCACTATTTTTAGGCGCTCTAAAGTGTATTCCGCTCTTAAATATTGCTATACATTTTTCCCATCGATGATCTTAGTACACTAAAAACTGTTCACGTTTGATCTATTGCATTGTTTCAGCTCTAGTAATTAAACGGGAAATGAGAGAGTAACGTTTTGTAACAATTGTATTAATATCATTTATGTACAATGTTTACACGATGATACAGAACATAAATCTGCAAGCCTGATGCATAATTATAATACACGTGAGCTATCTACTTGAAATCGCTTGTTATAATATTAATACGATATTTACGGTAAAGTAAAAAATATATTTATCATGAAGATCCTTAACGATAACCGTACATTGTAATTTACTATAGTACATTCATAAATACTTCAAAAAGGAGAAATGGTATAATATAACTATTTGTTCGTAATTATGGCTGTATTATATTGGAGAACTGCGATTTATTTAAGTACATTGTTATCGAATACTATTTTTAAATGCTGAATGAAACGATATTATTGTTTATAATATATATATAGATATGTTACACTAATACAACGCATGCGGACTAAAAAATATATTTTTGTGTTAATATCTCGGTACCCTTTTCGATATGTACAAGGCGACAAATAAATCGTAAGGTTTGTTAAAATGATGGAAGCTCTTTGTTCGTATCTTGTTTAGTTAATCGATATACATTTTGATACGTATACAATTCTGATTATATCAAAACATACATCTATACTTTATGTATATATCTTTATTTTAAAATTAAACACGTAAATAAGTGCTTACGTAGTCAACTATATAAAGTAAACGCAATTACTCGTTAACGAATCCGTACTTTAGACTACACAACTTTTTAGTTAGCTATTCTAATTTTCGGTTAATTTCGCCTTACTTCATACTCAGATTTATCAATATTTGTCATGGCTACTAGATAATGCAACACCCCATACAACATTCTTTAGCTCTTCTCTAGTCAGTGCTTAAAAACGCGAAATAAGCAATTACAGTAATCGTTATTAAATAGAAGCTGAATTAATCAAATAAATTTCAGTTTACCATAACAAATTCTACGCAGATCTGTAAACTGTTACGTTACGACTAATAATAAACTACAAACTCTCACGTTTCTCTGATGGCTGTCGTAGTATTTTAACAGATAGGCACGACTCTATAATGTACAGGTATGAGTGTATGATAAGAACTGGCCGCGTATAAAAACGGAAAGTGCCACCTAAGTGTTAATTACAAACTTCATCGAGACGTACAACTGTTATTACAATACAGCAGTACCGAATGTATTGTTTTCAGTACTTACTATACTCTGACAAGAAGTTCTACAGATTTTTTGCAGAATCGATTGTAGTTGCAAATACACGGGACGTTAAAAAGCACAATGAAAGAATGTACTTGAAAAGGAATAAAGCTCCTAATTTTATTTTCCTTCTCTTCTGTTCGGATTTGCATGAAATATTTCTTGAAATTAATGCCGTTTTCATTTTCTGTTTTATGTGGTAGATTTTGAAACGATATTTCAAAACTGTTTCATGAAATTGAGTCAAAGAAATGTGAATTTGCATAATTATCGGTAGAAATTACTTCGAACGCGTTCATCTAAAGAGATTCTACTGACTTCGTTGTGCTACAGCCGAAGCGAGTTCGGTTGGTCCCTATTCTTACCAAATAGTTCGCTCTACTATTATTATAATTTTTCACAACTGTAAAGTTAGCGTTGAATTAAAATACGAAGCGCAGACAAGCATTTTATCTCTTCGCGTCCAGAAAAAGAAAAACAAATAAGCAATTTTAATCGGTCAACTGAACCGAACTCGGTTATAGCGATCATTGTTTCAACAACTTTATCGTAGATTTTAATAGAAACAAGTTGAAGAGACTTTGTCAGAACCTCCTTTATAAAATCTATCGTTACATCTTAACGGTATATTAATAATAAATACGATAATAAAAAACAACCTCTATCGTGTCGACGATATACTAGTACAAATGATACTAATGTTTAAAAGGCGCATTAAGTTTGACACCAGACTGCGAATTTGTGTGCAAATTATCGTTGAATATATATACTAACAAGCAGAATAAAGGAAAGTTTGATTTTCGACTTTTTCGAAAAATTTTAAAAAATTAAAAAATTAATTGAAAAGGTTAATAAATAGATTCATATTTTTATTTATTATTCACACGGTTGATAAATAAAAATTTATATTTTTATTTATTATCGACACGGTTAATAAATAAAAATTCACATTTC
>CM052099.1:4379715-4396681 GCA_028453745.1 Agapostemon virescens
TATTTATTATTGACCCGGTTATTATATAAAAATTCATATTTTCATTTATTAGTGACACGATTACGAAATGACGGTTCATATTTTTATTTATTATTGACACGGTTGATAAATGAAGATTCATATTTTTATTTATTATTGACCCGGTTATTATATAAAAATTCATATTTTCATTTATTAGTGACACGATTACGAAATGACGGTTCATATTTTTATTTATTATTGACACGGTTGATAAATGAAGATTCATATTTTTATTTATTATGGACACGATTAATAAATAAAAATGTACATTTGTATTTATTATTGAACCGGTTGATATATAAAAATTCACATTTTCATTTATTATTGACACGGTTAATAAATGACGATTAATATTTTGATTTATTATTGACAAAGTTAATAAATAAAAATTCAAATTTTTACTTATTATTGACACGGTTAATAAATGAAGATTCATATTTTTATGTATTATTATTGAGACGGTTGATAAATGAAAATTCGTATTTTTATATATTATTGACACGGTTAATAAATAAAATTTTGCATGTTTATTTGTTTCTGACACGGTTAATAAATAAAAATTCACATTTTTATTTATCATTTTACATTCTCGCATAAAAATTCACAGTCTAACGATGAAACATCGTCAATACGGAAGATATTGACGTCGGGTATGAAAGCGAATCCTGACATTGGTAACGTTTCCATCTCGTCCAATCGGATGATCGAAATTCTCAGTCTCAATATACGCAACACTCGAGCATACCGTTCAGAGGTATCCTCTTTCATGAATGGTACCGGATCATTGAGATCAGTGGGACAGTCTCTCAACGCGACAAGTTCTCGTCGTTGCGAGGATCTTCGAGGCAAGAGCACGTTGATCCCCTCGAATCTTCCACGTTTTTCACGTCTCCAGGTCGAAGAAGTCTTGGTCTCCTCTTGGCTTGCACTTCTTGCATTTCTTCTTCTTTTTCGGTTTCGGCATGACCTCGCAGCTGCAGCCGCTTCGAACCCTGATATAGTCCAACGTCCACATCGACCCACCCTCCGTGTTCGCGGTGAATGTCAGACGTTCTCTGTGGTGCCTCTTGTGCTCCCCTTTCACACCCTTCTAGAAACAATTATTGAGAAACTCTGGTTAAAGGAGGATCGTTTTTCACATGGAGAATTATTATTTTTCATACATCCTTCGAAAACGTTGCACCTTCTGGACTGTTCAAAACGATGGAACAAATTAAAACGTGGAAAATATCGAATTCTTAATTCACGCACAATGTTACACACGGAATTCTTATTTTTCATTTCCTTCTTTTACTCGTACATTGCTCGAAAACGCAAGAACCTTTATGCAACTTGCACATACTAATCTAGGAAACATCTAGCTTTTCGCGTAATACAGCGATGCGGTCGGAAAGAAGGTTTCGAAAGTTTAACCAAATTGATTTTTCCTATGCTTTTCATGAAATTCGACTCTCGATCGCTGACTATTGGGATATGGGTATACAATAAAATTTCACTCTATTGTAAAATATGAAATAAAATTTATATATTTTAATAGCTTCTCTAAAAGCACGTTATGAGACACGTCTTTACGAAAGAAACGTTGCTACAGACCGACACTAGAGATCGATACTGAGGAGGAACGGTCGAATATAGACAGTTGAAGATCAAGGGTCCCATGCCGGGAAAATATACAATGTATGCATATATAGGTTCAACAGCCGGTTTATTCGATCCTTCCTAGTAAAGAAATAATAGATTTATTTTGTAGATAAAATTTATGAAATAAATTCCAACACTGACTCTACAATTGTACCCGATCAATCTCAAGTCCAAAGCGCAAAACACGAAGTCACAATTTCCTCGTAAGAATCAACCCCTAGCCATATTACGGAATCAGGCTCGCGTCGAAGATTTCAAACAAACTCAAACAAATATAAACGTTTTGCCTTCTTTTATAGACGAAATCAAATGTCATCCTATTATCGATACTCGAGCATCGCACTGTGAATATAGCAAACGAAATTTCCTTGTTTCTTCTGTAATATTGGGTTGTTCGGAAAGTAATTTCGTTTTTTTCCCGACAGAGGATTTAATTGTATTTTTTTGCACCCAACTTCACACTTAAGCCGCATAATCATTACATGTTTTGAGAGCTGATATAGCAAGGCTGGTGTGTGAAAAAGTCCAATTGATTCTACGCAGTAGTTTTTGGTTGGTGCCCTTTTAAATAGGGAGAGCAATAAGCAGCATTTTCGTCATATTTTACTTTTTTACTATAGAAAAGGTAAAAATGCTGTTCAAGCCAGAAAGAAATTAACTGATGTGTATGGAGAAGATGTGTTGACAGTACGCCAGTGCCAGAACTGATTTGCAAAATTTCGATCCGGCAATTTTAATGTCGAAGATGTACCACGTTTTGGAAGGTCGGTTGAAGCTGATGAAGACACGATAAAGGCATTAGTTGATGCAAACCGGCGAATAACAACACGCGAGATCGGTGAGAGGTTAAATTTATCAAATTCAACTGTTTATGACCACTTGAAAGGCCTGGGTTTAACCTGGAAGCTTGATATATGGGTTCTCCATTTTCTCACCAAGAGAAATTTGTGTCGTCGCGTTGACGTCTGTGATTCGCTTCTCAAACGTCACGAAAATAATCCATTTTTGAAACGCATCATTACTGGGGACGAAAAATGGGTTTTATATAACAATGTCAAACGCAAGAGATCGTGGAGCAGAAAAGATGAACCGGCTCAAAGAATTTCCAAAGCCAATATCCATCAACAAAAGGTGATGCTGTCTGTTTGATGGGATTTCCGAATTGATTGTTGTGTTATTCGGTAAAAGCTCAAAAAAAAAACGATTCCTTTAAGTCTACTGTCATCAGCTGGACAAACTGAATGATGCACTTCAACAGAAGAGGCCAGAATTAATCAACAGGAAAAGTGTAGTGTTCCACCAAGATAATGCGCGACCTCATACAAGTTTGGTCACTCGCCAAAAGCTTTTACAGCTTGAATGGGATACAATGCCACACCCACCATATTCTCTAGATGTGGCACCTCCGGATTATTATTTATTCCGGTCACTGCAAAATTTTTTAGACGGTAAAACCTTCACTTCAAATGAGGAGGTCAAAAACCACCTCGATCAGTTTTTTGCCAGCAAAGACCAAAAATTTTATGAGCCTGGAATCATGCTACTACCAGAAAGATGGCAAAAGGTATTGGACCAGAATGGCCAATATATAATTTAATAAAATATTTGTTCATTATACGAAAATTATCTTTCATTTTCACAAAAAGAAACGAAATTACTTTCCGAACAACCCAATAGTTTCGGCGGTACGAAAAGACGTTACAATAACCGTAGCCGCAAAGAAATGGTGTTCGGCAAGGGATCAACGGACGAGTCATTCTTAACCCCTTGGCCTACGACTTATTTTACAATAACAGTGACTAGACTTTCTTTGTCCTCTGCAGGACGACGAAAGAAAAGATAAATTTGTAGTTACTGCGTGGCTAGCTATTCTCCAATGACCGCATACGATCAACAGTTTAATAAAATGTTATTTCCGTTTAATGAAAATGAAGGAAGTACATGTTTAGATGATTCAGTTCGAAATCTTGATCACCAGTCTGACTAGTTGTAGGACAAGGGGGTTAACACTAGAACTGCCGGACCAGTCAAAATGACTGGTTCGTAATTTTTTCTTTCGCAATTCGAGAATTTATAAAAGTATCCTCATTGGAAAGCTTCGAATGAATTTCTTCATTGAAGCAAACATTATTATAAAAATGGGACAAGGTCAGAATAGCTGCAGTCTTGTCATCATTACAAGGCAATGTACATCAGTCGGGTTTATTACTCGGTAGTTCTAGTGTTAATCTTCTACAGGATTCTTCTAGTATAACCGAAGTGCGGCTATAACAGCAAGTCTGAAGAACTAGTCCAACTAACAAACCCGTCGTGTACGGTCTGGGATCTCCTAACAGAAGCCAGTCAAAGACGGAGTCGAAGTCGAATAGACAGAGACGGAAAGGGAAAGGGGAGGCCAACCTCTCGGTTGGCCAACGAGGATTTTTAACCTCTACCTTCGGTCCAGAATTCTCAATGATAGCGTAAGTGTACGAGAACTTCTGCACACATCTGGACTGGTTACTGAACTTCCGGTCGATGAACCTGCACGGCTTGTCGAGGACGTCTGGCCTGCAGGAGTACTCGAAGAACCTCTGAGCGTTCTGGCCATCCCGATAGAGCTGGACGTACATGTCGTCCCGATTTCGACCGCCGACCGGTTCCACCATTTCCAATACCGTAGGGCAGCAATCGACTGGAAGCCCGTCCTCGCCTCCTTCCTGTCGCAGAATCATGTTCATCTCTCGATAAGTCATCCGCTTGGTCGTGTCGTCCGAGGTCTGCGTCCTGGAAAGTTCGCCATGGCAGAGAGAAGGGAACAGAAAGAGAAAGAGAGAGAGAGAGAAAGATAGAGAAAAATACAGAAAAAGAGAGAGAGAGAGAGAGTACGAGCATAGATCAGACAAGAGAAATCGTTATCAGACAACTTTTTTCTTTCTTCGGTGCAAAACTAAGTCGGGGGACCCTCGGCGCGTAGTCTCGGTATTCGGGCCTAGATTTGGGGGGCAATTTAAACTGACAGAGAGTGCCGGGGGAGGGAGAGAGGGGGGCATAGATCAGACAAGGGAAATCGTTTTCAGACAACTTTTTTCTTCTTTTCGGTGCAAATCAAAGTCGGGGGGCCCTGGGCACGCAGTCTCGGGGTTCGAGGCTAGATTCGAGAGGGCAATTTAGACTGACAGAGTGTGAGAGGGGAGAGGAGAGAGAGAGAGAAAGAGAGAGAGAGAGAGAGAGAGAGAAGAAAAACGAAAGAAATCCGGGGAACCGGAACACGGTTCGATGGAGCATTCCACTCGTGCCGGTGACTTAGCGACTCGTGTTTAAATCGTGCGATAGAATGCAGTTCGTGGACTAACGCGGGGGCAAAGGGGGATCAGAAAAGGAGATACCGCTTGTAAAACGATACCTCGGCCGATTCCGTATTCGCCGGGCGAACGTATCGCGCGAGTCATTAATAATAATTAAGACAGGCTGACACTTGCGGTAATAAATATTGAGCAGGCTTCGCCGCGACGCCGATGAGATATACGGGCTCGTTCGCCGGCACTGATTGAAAATTGAAATTCTGCAGGTCGAAATGTGTCATACGACTCGCGATAAACTTGCTTCCAACCGGGAAGGTTGAGCGGGGCCGAGGTATGCGCGATAATGTCTCGATATTGTACGCGAACCAGATGTGCGCGATATTTGCGAACAGTTTATCCCTGCTTCCGTGGGGCGTGCCCTGTCAGAGGCTACAACTTTGAATTAATTTTTCTTTTTATAAAACTTCGACCGATGTATTCGTAAAATTCTTTCTGACTCCGACCAGACTAGACGCGACAGAATTTTGAATTTTAATTGACCGTGGAATCTTGCCTATTCAAACCGAAGATATCGGAATACACGATTTGTATTATCAAATTATCGTAACAAATTATTCTGAGGCAACACTCAAAACTTAACACTTCACCGACTGGAAGCCTATTATTTGGACTTTCAATAGTTGCACTGTAACAAAATGAAGTCTAACAAACTGTTTTTACATTGCAATTTGTAACCAAATTATTAGATAACGTTACTGAGGTTGTCATATTGATCTACAATAAAAATTGCTGTCAGTGTTGAGAAATCCATTGAAAAGTTTTCAGTCATGGACAATGGACTTTCACACTTGTGAAACTGGATTTCTATTAACGCGTTAAGCGCCCCGCTGATTTTCCCTTGTTTAGGTATTCGCCGACATTTAGGTACATTTATTAATTAATATTATAGTCTGCTATCCTTTCAGTTTTATATTGTACTTTATACTGTCAGTCACCGGCAATTGTCGCGATCTGGACGGAAAATTTAGTTAAGCGTTTAGTTTAACCTCTTAGGCATGGAAGAATTTTGTGCGGAGTAGTTTCTCTGTACGGCAGAGCACATTGGAATGAAGTTTTTGATAACTACATTATAATTTTTCTTAAAAATAAAAATAATTTACTTTAATAATTAATAATGCAATTGAGTGTGCTCGAGCCACTATAATAACGCATCGTAATATAAGATTAAATAAAGTTTAGCTAAACTTGCCGTTTAGACCGCGACAGTTGCTGGTGACTTAACTTGTTAATTGTGCCCATAATTATGAAAATGGTCTAAGTCAAAATTTAAAAACAATGAGTTTATCAGTTATTTCACACCACATTATTTTAAATCGTCAAAAATGAACCATTAGATAGCGGTTGTAATTTCAACATTATATGGAATTCATTTAGTGTTAATTATGAAAGTGGTCTAAGTAAAAAATTTAAAGAAATTATATAAACATAACTTGAATTTTTGGTATCGGGTCATTTCTTTCTACCGAATGACCGTGATTTTAGGTTGATAGAAATGAAAATAAAAAAAGCAAATTACTTATACAACCCTGAGCATTATTATGAATTGATAGAAAAGTGTAGAAGAAGAAATACATTTTCGATAAAACGAATGTCGCAGCCGGATTTTATTTCAACGAAATCACTAGAAGAGTAAAAGATACGGCGGGCGAATCTGTCTTTTGGCTGCAAATTCAATGGATAAGATTCTTGAAAAATGAACCTTATAAAATGTTCTATAAAACTTCTTTAGATGATTCTAAATTCCACGTTTTGGATCATTCATCTAAAAGAGGAAGACCAAAAGTATACGGAAATATTAAATTACTTCCATTATACACCACCACTAGACCAGTAACGGAAAAAAGAACATAAAGATATTATGTGTTTACTACCATACATCCCTCCAGTTTTTTCAGGAACATTTTAAGAATCTTAAAAACTCGAAATGATAAAAATAGATTACTTTTTAAAAATAATTAATAAAAGTTCATGAATTATTTCATTAAAGTTGTTGTTTCCAATAAAACTCATAGTTCTTTATTGCTTTAAGTCATTTATAGGACATTTAGTTAATTTTGAAAATGGTCTAAGTCAGTTCAACCTTTAAAAACAACATTTTCGTATGAAATTCACACAAAATTTCATATTCATAATAAATTTCCATTAATCAAGACTAATAAAATTATAAATTAAAATGTCGCATAATGTGAAAATATTTGTTAATTTATTCAAATGTAATTCATTAAATATCTCGAAACAAGAAATATATGACTTAGACCACTTTCATAATTATGGGCACAATTGTTAACATGGCCGATCGAAGACCATTATCCATTCATTGCTTCTTATCGAACGTTTAATTAATTTCTTTAAATTTAATTAATTTTACAAAATTTTATACTAGGCGATAATAATAGGCTGCAGCTGGGTATGCCGAAAACGAATATATTTGATTTAAAAATTGTCGAGCGGGTTCTTTATTCTATTCTATCAACTATTGTTCTGGAATCGAATACTTTGTTATATTATTGTAACAAATTGTCTTTGCCGATAGATGATAACAATTCAGTTAATAAATTCGTGGATATTATGTAGTTTTTTGTAGGATATTTTCCAAAGTTGTCGATGTATCTTTGCGGCAGAGAAACACTTGTCGAAGCGAGTTAGAAAAGAAAGTTAGCGTACGACTTACCAGCGAGAGATATGTCCTCTGAAAGGATGTTCTCTGGTCCTACGAGAAGAGAAAGATAATGTCAGGTTGTTGGCGGCAACAAGCCGCGGACACAGGACTGCGGTCAGCCAAACCACCTGCAGAAAATAGAGAAAGTTTTATCGAAATCAATAATATTTTAATTGTCGGTTTAATTTTACTATAATGGTCGATCACGATCGAATCGTATCAGCGAAATTGAAGAAAATGTTGTACATTTAAAAGTACAACGTTGAAGGAAAAATATGTTTTACTTTCAACTCAAAAAATGTTGTATACAGCATCTAGTTGATTTTCATGTTGTAAATAAAATACCAAAAAATTGATTATTATATTGTATATTCCAGTTGTTATCGTACAACGTTCGTTCGAAAGATCTTTTGAAATAACAAATAGTGGACAGATAAATTTAGGCGACAGTGCCTAGTCCACTTGCAAAATTAATGGAATGTAATAATTTTAAGGTCAGGTTAGTTTTTTTTAAAAATCAAAACCGTTGAAGAAATCAGCTTAAATTTTTTTTTAACAATAGCGCACCACTGATAAAATATAAAAGAATTCATGAACAACAGTTGTAACGACATATATAGGTACTGTAAAAATATAAAGATTGTCACTTTAGAACTTCCATATGAAACCTCTATTTTCTCGATTTTTGATTTCTCTAAGCAGGTTTTTCAATTTAAAAGTCCGAAACAAATTACAGAGTATGTGTTCGAGGTTTTTTTATATATCAAAGATTTTTTTTAGAATTTTTAAACATCATTAACTAAGGAAAATAGAACAAAATCCGATTTTTCGTTTTTACCCCATAACTACCCTCCGGATTGAGATATAGGGTTGAAATTTTACCCCGTATGTTTCTTCGTGATACCCTATCGTCTGGCGCATCGATCAAACAATTCGACGCGAAGGCAATTTTGACCACCTTATCACGCTATGCTCTTTGTTAGTCTTTTTCTACATTACACATAGTAATTATTACGTAACACAGAGTATGTGCTAAGTATCTTTATACATGCAAAGAAATACCTGTGTGAACGTAATAAACTACGAAGTTTGAAATACGTAAAAGTTGGAAGCATCAATGTAAAAATCGAATCGAGACTAGCAGGGTACCATAATAGAAAGAAGCAAAAAATGAAGTGAAATAATTGGAAAGGCAGTTATTAAAATATGCACCGGATGTGCCAATACGTATAAGGCTTTTCAATACTTGCAACTCGGAATACAAAGTGGCAGCACGAACATAATAAACTACAAAGTTCGAAGTATAAATATAAAAATCGAATCGCGACTAAGAGAGTAAAAGGAAGAAGCAAAGTATGAAGCGAAATAATTGGAAAGGCAGTTGTTAAAATATGCACCGAATATACTAATTGTATCGGACGTCCCATTATTTGCGACTCGGAATACAAAATGGCAGCACGAACGCAATAAACTACAAAGTACCGAAAAGCTTTACAACAAACATTGTCGAAGCCGAAGTTAGCCAAAAAGGGAGTTGGCAGCTCAGAATGAAATGAAATATTTGAGAACGGAACCGAGAGAATTTTGGTAGCGCAAAATGACTGCATTTTTTCGATAGTTATCGAGAGGGTGAGTCGAGGTCCGCGCGTGAGAAAGTACCAGAGGTACCGGATCAGTATTAACGTGCAATAAACCACTGTGTTAGTCACGCACCGGCCGACTGCAAACTACGTGGCACATGAGCACGGGTACACGCGTTTAAAGGTGAAAACATTAATTCGGCTTATAATTTTTATGCAAAACAGGCCTCGCGGCGATGTTCGCCACTCGCCTTTCGCGTCTCGTCGCCTCGCTGCTTCCCCTCTCACCTTTCTCACCCTTTCTCCGCCACACTTTCGACTTAATTGCGAAGCATATCTTGTCGTTAGAAATTAGAGGTCGGATAACGTTTCTCGACCGTCGCTATCGGATATTTAATTCAATTTTGTCGTCGTGACCGACAAGAAAGCCGAAGAAGCTAACGCAGGCGGCGCACGTTGCTCAACGATTTTCCATCGAATCGTGTCGTTCGTAACGTTCAACATTATGTAACGGCTAAATAATTACCGGGCAGACGTGTTAACGATGTGAGAATTTATATACCATACGTTTTCGGACGAAATTACTAATGCTGGTATGCTAGCTCATTAGTAGCCAGAATCTTAAGAGCATTGAAATTATCGTCTCCCATTCGTATTTCAAACAAACAAATTTTATTTTAAACACTTGCTTAGTTTATTTTAGCAATGTCTGTCATTTGTTTATGTGGCAATTGGACGGATGCATTGTTGAGCGAAAGAAGAATTCTCTTTGCAGATACTGCGAAAAATCAAACGATATACAATAAGTTATAGTTCAGGTAAATTTTATAATTTTCAAAATTTTTCATTCAAATGCGCCACGTAAATTTTTCTCGGCCAAAGGAATGATTTCGAGTCGTGACGCGAGAAAGATATTCGTTGCTCAGAAAATAAGGTACATCCTAATCAAGGTATTTTTAACGAAACAAGTCGACTTTCATTTAACCCTTGCATCTACAACGAACGTACATTTTTGTTCTTCCGTAAAGACGTATAGTCCAATTAACGTGTACTTCTAAAACCCAAACGGATTTATTAAATTTTCTTTCAAAATTTCACAGAATCCCAAAGAAATTCTAATTAACGTATTCCCAACATTTTGAAATTATCAACGAAATGAGTCAATTTTCGTTTAACTCTTTCGCCCGCAACGAATGTAAATTTTTATTCTTCGTAAAGCTATACAGTATAACGATTTGTCCAATAAACGTATACTTTTAAAACCCGATCGACTTGATTAAATTGTCTTTCAGAATTGCACTGTAACAAAATAAAGCCTAACAAATTGTTTTTACATTGTAATTTGTAACCAAATTGTTAGATAACATTACTGAGGATGCCATGTTGATCTACAATAAAAATTGCAGTCAGTGTTAAAAGATCCATTGAAAAGTTTTCAATCATGGACAATGGCCTTGAAAAATTCTGAAATACTCGGTCGGTAAAGTGTTAAGCAACTACAGGACATTTATGAAACTGGATTTCCATTAGTTTAGGTATTTGCCGACATTTAGGTACATTTATTAATCAACATTATAGTATGTAATCCTTTCAGTTTTATATTGTATTGTATACTCTCAGTCACCGGCAACTGTTGCGGTCTGGACGGAAAGATTAGTTAAGCGTTTAGTTAACACTAAACCTACCGACATTTCATGTATACCTAATCCTACCATGAGCGGTCAAGTGACCGCTTCAAAAAAATATATGTATCTGAATATAGAAAGAGATTTTAGCCAATTGGATAGTAAACAAAATGTTTTTCTGGTGCTACAATAAAAACCCGCTCCCCGCTTTTCTATTTAGAAAGTTTTATTTACCTTTATGCATTTTTAGCACATTTTTTACAAATTACAACATTTTGTATTGCACATTTTCCACATACGTATTTTTTACATTCTATACAAATTTTGTTAGTCTTATTGAATTTACAATATCTTATTTGACAAGATTTCCGTCCAGAAGAATCTATAATTGTGTTTATTATTGTTTTTGATGAACATTCTTTGCTTAGCTGTCTCTCCTTCTGATATTCGGTCCCAAGCTCTTCTGCCAATTGAAATAAAAATTCTTGCCTCGATATTTTTCACCCGTCGTTTCTTTATATAAAATCCAAGCATTTATCCCGGCTAAATCTAAGATATTGAAAAATACCTGTAAAGGCCATCTTTGACATTTAGATTTTACATTATATTTTCTGGCCATTTGATCGGTTACATCTACACCGAATTTTGTGCTATTGTAAAATCTAATTGTCTCTGCTATACGGGTGTCACTTTTTTCAATTTCAACGGATGAATGCATTGAACTAAGTATCAATACTTTTTCATTGGGTTTAGCTTTATAAATTGAAGGAATAAAATCATTCGATTTGTATAATATTGTTGAGAAACGTGTCCTACTATCCTTTGCCTGTCTCGCTAATTTTGGTAGCTCTCTTTTATTTCTGCAGATAGTTCCAACAAGCGTAGTTTCTTTTGCTAGAAGTTTACTCGCTAATGACGCGCTTGTAAAAAAATTGTCAGCTGTTATATTTCTCCCATGGCCCGTATATGGTTCTGCTAATTTCAAAGTTACAATTATTATTCTGCTGTATCATTATCAATATCAGAAACTTCTTGGTCATCTTCCGAACAATCCTCGTCGGTATTATTTATTTTGTCTAATAAATTGATATTCCTCGAATGTCTTGACATTTTTGGGGATGAATGTACAAATGATAAAGTAAAAACTATAATATATGAAAATATAAATCAAACGGGGCAACAACATTGAGTCCATAAATAAAAAAAAAAACAATTGTAAATCATACTACACAATATTGTTGGCTCTGTTGACTTTGTCGAAACTATCACTTATACCAGGTAATAATTTCTATTATACACTGTGAAATTTTGATGCTCTGTTCGGATCGCAAGACCGTACTGTCGTACAAAAAACGCTATGCATTTGTTCCAATCGCGCGTTTGTCTACACTGTAGATCTACAATTACATTGTAGACTATGTAAAACAATTTTAGGAGTGCGCTTTCCGAAGAATATAGTCGTAAATAATATGAATTTTTCAAATGGTCAAATGACCGTTCGTGTTAGACTAGACATGCTATAAATTTTTTTCGGAAAGTAAACAACAAAGAAAGTTGTGAATATTGAAAAATGGGTTGTATGTATATTATAGGAAAAGTCAATAAGCTACATGGTGATACAGTAACGTTGTATACGAGAAATTCTAAATGAGATTTAAAAAACGGACATTTGACCGCGCATGGCAGGTTTAGTGTTAAATAAAGTTTAGCAACAAGTTGATTTGTTGAATTGATTAAATGTTCTTTCAGAATGTCACAGTCTTCCAGAGAAATTCTAATCAACGTGTTCCTATAATTTTCAAGTTATTAACGAAACCAGTCACCTTTCATTTAACCCTTGCATCTGCAACGAACGTACATTTTTATTGCAGTATTCCAGAGAAATTCGTTTTGCAACGAAGATGTGGGGGCAAAAGAGTTAAAAGTGTGGTTCGTTCGCGTCGTAGACGATGGAGACGTAAGCGACGAGATTCGGAATAGTGAAGTCGGTTTTCGGTGATTTATAGGAATGGGACAACAAAAGATAAGTCGGAGCTGGTGCCGCTTAATTAAGCCATCGTTCTTCGGGGTGAACGGTTCACCGACTGGCGCCCACCGTACGAGGAACTCACGCCTTGATGGGACGCGGCGTGTAGATTAAACGGATATTTACAGACAACAGGCCACACGCAGGCTTCTCGGATTCTTATCGGTTACTTGCTACATACACACATCGACCAAAGGAATTTCTCGACGGCGACGTGATTTTAATCGATCCGCGAACACTCCTGTGTCAGGCACGTCACGGTGACTCGACTCGAAACTATCGATGGACATGGACATTGACGTGCCAATTTCCTGAGGATGTCTGCACTTTTCTTCGAACACCGTTCGTCTTCCAACGATGATAGGATGTTTAACGATCGCGGTACATTGAGCGAGTCCAAAAATTTGCTAGCAATTTTTCTTAATACATTGTTGACCGGCCACGAGTAAACCCGTGATCGATGAGCTTTTTTCGGCAAAGCACGAAAGTCGAAGCCGATTTTAAAGAAATCAATTTTTTAAAAAAAGATACCGATTACATTGATTTACTAAAGGAGATTACTAAAATTACTGAAGAAATGTTTGTAAGAGAATCAAGAAGACAACCAGGAACAATATTTTACTCGAAGAGAAGGAAAAACTGATTGCCAATATACGATTTAATTTTTTAATCCTCAAAAGTAATGAGAAGGAATTTTTAAAAGAACAAAAAAGACAACCAGCAACGATATTTTACTCGAAGAGAAGGAAAAACTGATTGCCAATATACAGCTTCATTTTTTAATTCGGAAAAGTAATGAAAAGGAATAAGAGAGTCCACCAGTGAATGCAACTTTTACGACAGTGAGCAATGATTGAAATACTTCGGTTCACACACCCGTGTCCACGGCAATTAAGAAAGCCGCTGGCCGTAATTTGAAGAAATCGCCCGCGGTTTCTTATTCGCGATAATCAGACTGGACCTCGTAAGTTCTCTCGATTATTATTATCAATCCACCGGATAAGGATTTATCGAAGCGATCCAGTGCGTATGGTAAAAGAGGCTTGCGAAGTTACAGCGCTTGGATTGCAAACTCGTTTCGGCTGTGTGCGTATCACGAAATGGCGTTTCACCTAAGAGAAAAAATATTAGCCGATCGTTCATAAGTCACGGTGCTCGAGTCGAACGGAGAACCGGCAGTTTTTACGTTCGGAACGCAATGAGAGACTTTCGTGTGAATTTATAGGGCGCGTACTTTCAAATCAGTGCACGAGGTGCGTACGTCAAGATTCATTAAAAACAAACTCGATGATAACTCACCTATTGGGTTTCTTTGCAATCGGTAAAAGTACTAAATAAATGAGCATATTTCATGTCAAGAAAAAAAAACGTTTCCCCGCTGTATTTTTCGCAAACAATGTGTACCTTGGCATTGTCAGACATCGTTTTGCCCCCTCCCCTATATTGTGGTTATTTCACATTATACGCGACTTAATCGCTTATGCCACAATATCGTATATAATTAATGTCTTTTACATACATAAATATGTATATTATTAATTTCCTTTATATGCGAACGAAATTGAATTTTATCGTTGTCGATGCATAGCTATTATAGAATACGTTAGTATACAATATTTTTTTCTTTCTTTTTTCTTATGATATTATGAATGACGAAAAAGTCCTCATCACCGGAACCATGAATGGAATCGTTGTGTAAGAGGTTAACCCTCTATGGGCCCGTGTAACTTTCAGGTCACATTTTAATTTATCGACATTTTACCAAATAATTATAGCTTCTTTCATGAGATAGCGCATAAATCATAATTCTATAACGTTGCCAAGACAACCAATATTAATATTTATGACCGTTGCTAGGCTCATCAACCTGAAATAACAAAATAAATGCTGTGCAAACTGTTTGCAGTAAAAATAAGCGAAACCATTTGATCCAATTGATATTATTTGTGCTTTTGTCAGTGATTACCAAACTAAACATAGTGCACATAATAGCTCTGGTTTCGTTTATCAATAACAACCTATTTGTTTGCATTTCAATTTTCAATTTATTACTGTTTTTTTTTATGGTACAGTTTTGTAACTTTGAGGTTACAGTGGTCTATTATGGCAGATTTCGGTACATTTAGGATAAAGCTTGTGCTTTCTCCTGTTTTCAGATTTATACATCATATACCCAAAATATGAATACAAAATCAGATAGACATAACAGAGGAATTAGAATTAGATGCATTAGCGGTAATAGATCCGATGATTCCTTATTAGATTCCGAGTCCGATGAAGATGTAATAGTATTTCCCCGACGACGGATAAATGTCATTGACAGTGACGAAGAATTTAGTACTCGATCCTCGTCAGCTGAGGAAGATGCAGGACCACAAAGAATTGTTTGGCAACCACTATCCCAGACGAATAATAATAGTTGTTATCACCCTTGGAAAGGAGATTGCCCTAATGTTCCCGAAGCACCCTATTCTCCTGTGACCTATTTTCGACAACTATTTGACAAGGAAATTCTAAGCAATATAGTTGACCATACCAATATGTTGCACTGCAATGTGATCCAACAAAGAGATTTCAAAAATAAAATGTTTAACGTCAAGTGCAAATTGTTTTATGGAATTTCACGCTTAAGCTTTTATGCACAGAAGTGCAATCTTTATAGGCCGTTGTTACCTGAAAATCACATAGTGAATATATTGCAATAAAATTGTTTCAAAATTCCGGTTTCATATTTACATACCTGGTATATTGGAATGAAAAAGTACACGAAAATTCGAATTATTTAAAGCTTGTAACGTTTGATAACAGAACACGCACCAGGCAATTTTGAATGTCCGGTAGGTTTAGTGTTAAACGGTAATTGTTTGTCTTTAACAGTGTAGCCGGACTCAGTTAGCGAACACGTACGACGCGGTGGGCACAAAGCATCCCTTTTATTTGCGCGGGAATTAACCCTTAGTGCTGCAATGGCACCTCTGAAGCGACACTAAAGATCGTCATACTGTTATTCAAAATAATTTAACATCACTATGTTTGCATTTAAGAAATCAATCGAAATGTAAATGTTACACATAGGAATATACGAATAATAAATTTTACACGCCCGAAAGGAAATTAATCATGGTTAAGGGGACTATTCTACATCGAAAAGTGTCTCGATGTTGGGATTAAAATTGCTTGGAGTGCAAAGGGTTAACTTCTACGTAGCCGCACACCAAACGTTAAAGTCGTCCATGGTAGCAAAATGTTGAACAGCAAATTTTCAAGAGGTACACCGCCACTGGAGTGTCCGTGCCTCGATATTCGTTGCGTTCGAACGCCAGCCGGGTTTCCAATATATGTACCCGCGTGCGCGGTGGACCGATAACATTCAAAGATGCAGAGTTGGTATCAGAAGGACACGGTTTATCGACATGTTTATGTCTGTACCTCGCGGCACACGCGTGTGCACGCGTAATACCGTCCTTTTGTGTTCCCGGTTACCGGCTCAAAATCGTTGGATTATCTCCCGCGACCCGTAAGTTTATGCGTGTCCTCGCGTCCGTTTAGGGTGTACGGCTAAAAGAGGGCGTGTCGCCGATTTCACGTGAGATGCGCGAGGGCATAGTGCTCGATAACGATTCTCGCACGAGAAACGTCCACTGTGGATGCAACAAATATTTAGTCAACGAATTTCCCATTCCCAAAAAGTTGTAGACACATAAACTCCGATAAATTCGTTCACAAAATTGGTACTACGAAAATGGACTTATTTCAGAACGTGGAGCCTCTTCTTTTACAGTCTATCGTTCTTTTGGTTCTGTTGTGTGCGAAGGTGTCACTTCTGTGATACCTTCTTCTCAGCGTACAAGGATTGTCACTAAGCACCTTGGGTCGCGTAATAATTACACGATTGTGATGGTTGCGTTTTTCTTTATTTTCACTTCGTAATGTTCGCGATATCTACAGTGGCTCACAAAAGTATTTGGACACTCTTCAAACCTAAATAACTTTTTTCAGATTGGACCAAACGTTTTGACTTTTCTTGAGCAATTAGTTGCATCGATTTAATAAATGATATGCAAAATGAA
>CM052099.1:4397081-4415504 GCA_028453745.1 Agapostemon virescens
GCAACAGGTTCCATAATGTTTTTGCACGACATACCAAGTGGATAATCGAAGACTCGTGTTGCTTCGGAAACGTCTACGATTATATTGGGAAATTTTTCTGTTGAAACTTTTTTATCTTTACAATGATCCCTTAAAACTGGATGTACGATACAAATTTTGAATGGAAGGCGCACTATTAATTTTGTGATGATACAAGATACACCATGCTTTACGAGACTAAGGTGGAAGAGGAATAATCTCCAATCTTCGAATCTGTGGTGCGCTTGATTTCGAAAAAATGTTTCTAAACCTATCGCCGACGGTTCCACTTGGAACATTTTTGAGAAAACGAAAACGGGTCTTCAGTTTTTCAACAGGTATTCGCATCGTGGGTAACTGTGAGACAGATAAACCGAAGTAACAAGCTAACCCTCCACTCATCGTCCACCCGGTTATCTAATTTGGAACCGTTAGGATCTATCTGCCTGGTCTCCGAAGTACCAACGTCGCTAAAAGGTCACGTTTCAGGCCTGTAAACAGGATACGGTTAACACCGTACGAAAATATTTGACGATTTTTAGTGTTCGCAGCTTGAAATATGTACAATAATAATTTACCTATACGTGGTCCCACCTTTAGGAAAGTTGAGTTTGATTTTTCGCAGGGCGTTATTCAAATGCAAGTATATTTGACTAACAAGGAAAGAAATAGATTATCGTAAACCGAATTTTAAGTAAAAAGTTAGTTCCGCAATGTTAACTTATTTATTCGTGTAAAACGTCTCGCAATCGATTACGTCTTCCACGTCCGAAGTACGATTTTATCGATAATAAGATCTGGAATGATACATGTTTATTCTGCAATAACCATAAAATTTTATGTACACATAATCAGTAACGAAATGCCCTGCCTCGATGTGTGCTCGGTATTGTAACATTGATAAATCATTCTTAAACCGAAAAAATAAATTGTCGTCCGTGTCGGACACAATGGCGATCGCTGTAAAAATAGAGAAATAAATTGTCTTTTACGAGTCGACTTCACCTTAAAATTTAATGCTTAAACCATTCGGGGAGCTCGCGACAAATAGCGTATTTTATGGATTGAAACGGACGTTGCGTCCCGTCCACCGAAAGCAACTGTTCGACATCGTACAATGTATAAGTAATACGAGTCAGCGAAGCACGATGTACTCGCTCAAGGTGTACAGCATCGCAACGCGACATAACGCGAGATGATCTGTGCTTAACGGGCCATTAACTTGGAGCAAGGTGGACAAGACGACGGTGAACCAACGTAATCCGATATATCGGGTAACGTGAGTCCACGATTACGGGGTAATTGAATGTAAACTGTGGCCGGGCTAACAATAAGTACATCGCAAATATTAATTTGCACGTTTCTATGTGCGTTTTTAAAGTCTATCGCTGAATTAGCTTTGAATTTTAGATCTTCCATCACATTGCTGATGCTACAGATAAAGTAGTTTTACAATTTTAGTTCTTCAATCGTTACTGATGCTGCAAAAAACTAGCTTTAAAACTTTAACTTTTTGAACATTAAACATTTTCATTTTGTGGAATTCTTTTTACATTATGCATTTGATGATTTTAATTCCCGCATATTATAAGGGATGCTTTGTGCACACCGGCTACACTGTAGAAAAAAAAAACAATTACCGTTTAACACTAAACCTACCGGACATCCAAAATTGCCTGGTGCGTGTTCTGTTATCAAACTTTACAAGCTTTAAATAATTTGAATTTTCGTGTACTTTTTCATTACAATATATCAGGTATGTAAATATAAAACTGGAATTCTTTATAAAGAACATACATATTTATTGTATGGAAATTATAGAAAATATTTTATTCGAAGTATTGCCCGTCGGTAGCTACACATATTTCCCATCTCTCTGACAATTTGTGGATGTCACATAAAAAAAATCTGTTCCTCTTTTGAGACAAACCAGTCATCGAATCATTTTCCTACATATTCGTAAGATGTGAAGCGCTGCTCAGCAATTGCGTGTCCTATCTATGCAAATAAGTAATAATCGAATGCAGCCAAGTCTGCGAAAGTATTTCCCAGCTAAACGCCTTAATCGTTTCGTTGACCGATTTTACTGTGTGCGATGGTGCATTTTCACTGAGCAAAATCACTTTGTGCTGCCTTTTTTTTATATTCCAGCCGTTTTTTGCGCAAAGCTTCATTGAAATCGATCATTTGTTGCTGGTAGCGTTCAGTATTAACGGTTTCGCCAACTTTTAGCAGCTCGCAATAGATTATACACTTCTGATCCCAGCAAACACAGAGCATTGTCTTCCGTCCATAGCGATTTGGCCTTGCAATCGATGTCGATGGTTCGCCTGGAGTTTCCCATGATCTTTTACGCTTAGGATTCTCTAAATATATCCACTTCTCATCGCCAGTCAAAATTCGATGGAGAAATGACTTTCTTTTGCACCTGACGAGCAGCATTTCACAAGTGGTTTTTCGGTTTTCTTGCTGTCTTTCTTTCGGTTCATGTGAAACCCATTTTGCTATTTTCTGGATCTTTTCAATGGCTTCCAAACGTATAGAGATCGCTTCTCGTGTCACATTTAATTGATCGGCTAGTTGTTGTTGTGTTCGAGCTTCATTCTCATCCAACGATGCTTGCAATTCGCTGTCCTCAAACTTTTTCTGCAGTCTTCCGCGTTTTTCGTTTCTAACGTCAAAATCTTTATTTTTGAAATTTTTAAACCATTCAAAGCACTGTAATTTACCAAGATCATGCTCACCGTAAGCTTCGACAAGCATTCGATACGATTCCGCATCAGTTTTCATCAAATGATAACCGAAAATCAATGCTGCCCGCAAATCGTAGTTTCCAGGCACGAAATTCAACATGTCCAACGCTATTAAAACCTATACTATTATACGAAACTTGCATCCTTGTGAGTGGTAAATCTTTATCAAATGTTACAATAAGAAAATGGCGTCAATGGCGCGCGGACTTTGTCGAAACTATCACTTATACCACGTAATAATTTCTATTATACACTGTGAAATTTTGATGCTCTGTTCGGATCGCAAGACCGTACTGTCGTACAAAAAACGCTATGCATTTGTTTCAATCGCGCGTTTGTCTACACTGTAGATCCACAATTACATTGTAGACTCGTAAAACAATTTCAGGAGTGCGCTTTCCGAAGAATATAGTCGTAAATAATATGAATTTTTCAAATGGTCAAATGACCGTTCGTGGTAGACTAGACATGCTATAAATTTTTTTCGGAAAGTAAACAATAAAGAAAGTTGTGAATATTGAAAAATGGGTTGTATGTATATTATAGGAAAAGTCAATAAGCTACATGGTGATACAGTAACGTTGTATACGAGAAATTCTAAACGAAATTTCAAAAACGGTCATTTGACCACGCATGATAGGTTTAGTGTTAAGGTAACAGTTGTAACATGGTAGTAAAAACAGTGACTGGCAGTCGTGTTCCCGAAGGGTTAAACTTTTTAGGGCTATCGGAAAATACCACGTGTATGATTCTTTTCCCAGTTTTGAAACAGTTGTTTTCGAATATTTTCGAAGACTATTTGTACCGAAACCATGAAACTAGATAATACGAAAAACAAATTCAGGTGCAACATGGGCAAACTATGCCATACACCCATGCATTCACAGTATTTAGCACCTAAAGGGTTAATCTA
This sequence comes from Agapostemon virescens, assembly GCA_028453745.1. NCBI lineage: Eukaryota > Metazoa > Arthropoda > Insecta > Hymenoptera > Halictidae > Agapostemon > Agapostemon virescens. The sequence continues at coordinate 4,400,766 of CM052099.1, forward strand.
GAAAGCAACAGAAAAGTCACGTTCAGATCGAAGCGTTCGGTTTAAACTAGTAATGATCAAGTTTTCTTTTTACCGTGTAATTTTGATTTCTGTAAGAAAATCTGCTGCTCGATTCTGACAACAGAATCTGATTAACACTGTGCCTGCCTAGTATCACTGCACCCTAACTAGTATCTCCTCCATCTTGGTCCCACCCCTTCCCCTCGCTTAACGTTTCTTTTCGGTGTAAAGTAGATGAAAAAACCGGTGCCGTTGTATCAAAAATTTTCGAAGATCGTCTGGTATCCCTAATACAGGGTTATCCAAAAGAACCTTCAGGATGTTAAATGAGACTATCTGTTAAACGCCATGTTTGTTTTTCGTCACTTTCTTTAATTTCTAACCTTACAATGATAGACAATTTTCACAACCTACAATGATCCAAGAGCATGTTACAGTTAAATTAAAATTTATTTTGCAAATCAATGTTCAATAAAAAAAATACCCATCGAAACGTGTGAAAAACATCACCTTATTCCGATCGAAATTCAATGGTCGATTGATTTCAAAGAATGGTGATGCGAATTGACCACATCGTTCGTATGATTTCACGTCATTAGGACCTTTTCCTTTGGGATTATTTGAAAAACAAAGTTTATGTCAATGAAACAGCAACAATTCATTAAAAAAAACTGAAAAACTGATATCGTTTTTCACGCATAATTGTTATAGATGATATCTGATGATTAAATTAAAAAAAAAAAAACAATAAAATTAAAAATAGTATGTATTGGGTTGTCCGGAAAGTTCGTGCCGATTTTGACAGAAGATTGAAACGCAACCCATTTAACTTTCGGTATATACCAAAATTTTGTCCACATATGTCTGAAGTACCGTCTATTAACACATTGAGCGCCGGCAACATATAAGCCATTCAATTAATTATGAACTCATTTGCTTGTTTCTGAACAACGAGTAGCTAAAGAAAATATTAAAAACCTTACAGTTTCGTAAAATAGTATATTTTGATTGAATATTCGTCATGTATGATTTAACCCTTTGCACTCGAGTGGCGACTCTGAGGCGCTACGAAAAATTACCTCATTATTATTTAAAACAATCTGAACATTGCTATCTTTAAATTTAAGAATTTGATACAAATTTAAGTGTTGTAAGGACGAATAACAGTAAAAAATACTATATTTATAAGATGAAATAATTCATGTGGAATGAAAATAATGTAGTCAGAAGAAATGCTGTGGTTTTCTAGTTAAAACAGCTTCGAGTGCAAAGGGTTAATAGAAACAAAATCGTTCAAGCTTTCGGATTCAATTCAAGTGGTAAACTTACAAAACCCGCATTATCGCGGGACCGGCGCTCAATGTGTTAACCCTTAGCACTCCGATGGCGCCTCTGAGGCGACACTAAAAATTGCCATACTATTATTCGAAGCAACTATTACACGACCAAGTTTGCATTTTAATAAATCCGTAAAAATTTTAACGTTGTACGTACAGATAATAGTAATGAATTTAATATGCAAGAAGGGAAATGAACCACGTGCAATGTAATTATTATACTTAAACGAAATGTCTTGATTTTCGAATTAAAATTGCTCGGAGTGCAAAGGGTTAAAATAGATACGAATTTCACTTGTTTTCAGTAATTCCAATATATGCAGACCTGTCTTTATGCCGCCTACCGAAAATCGGCACGAACTTTCCAGACAACCCAATATTTTAATTAACCCTTTGTATTTGAAGCTGTTTTATCTTCGAAAACCAAGGCATGTCTTCTGTTCTGTGATGTAACAATTATTTCAAATAATGCCGTTGCAATTTTTAGTGGTACCTCAGAGTCACCATTCGAGTGCAAAGGGTTAAAAAAAGAAAGTTCCAGCGCTAAACGAAACAAAACGAGGCAACTTAACACGTACATATATAAATATGTAATAGGGATCAGTGAAAAAGAACAGAAAATAAGAAAATTTATCAATTCTTTTTTTGTTTTATATATTTTGTAACATTTGTTGTTAAATACTTTTTATTACATTGAGTACAGACTTATTTATTGCTAATATCGATTTTTATTCATAAAACAACAAACAGTGGTTTTAATTTAAAGTCTCCATTAGCGTTACCACCTAGTAGAAGTGCTAAACGATCTTTTGCAGCTTTAAATTCTGGTGCTCGCTTTCCTTCGCGGAACAAAAATGTACGTTTTGGCATTCTCTTCCAAAAAAGGCCCGTTTCATCAAAATTGAAAACTAATTCAGGAGGATAATTCCCTCGTTCAATGATTGCTTTTAATGTCACTGGAAATGCGGCAGCTGCTTTTGTATCTCCACTTGCCGCTTCTCCAGTAATTTGTATGTTATGAAGATTGTTTCTATTTTTAAATCGATGGAACCACCCTCTACTAGCGACAAAATTTTCACTGGTGTCGTCTTTTTCATTCTGAATATAGTTAAAAATTGTTCTCGCTTTTTCCATTATAATTGCTTGACTTAATGGCATATTGCGTTCAACTTCATCGTCAATCCAGATGGAAAGTAGTTTTTCCATTTCCTCAATCACATTGCTTCTAGAACGGGTAATTTTGGTTGCAGAAGTCGTTGTGGTTGTAGTAGCTGATGTCACGATTTTTTCTTTATTTTTTAAAATTGTCCGTATTGTTGAAGTCGTCAAATTTAATGCAGTGCCGATATCAGATTGTCGTTGGCCTGCATCTAATCGTCTTAACACCTGCATTTTAGTTTCCAGCGAAATGCTTTTTCTTGTCGCTTTGCGTTCATTTTTTTTGCAATCACCCATCGTAAGAACTAAAACTTGCCTAATTTATTACAATAAAATAAAATATTATGTTTATATCTTTATACACCTAGTAACGTTGATGACAGCTAATAAATCAACTGTGACGCAGGAAAGATGCGTTCGTACTGTGACTGCTACTTCGGGGAATACAGTTGGAACTTTTATTCTGGACAGACTAACAAAAGAGCGTTGAAAAAGATACATAGTATACACCGTCGTTATATAGTGCACCGCTTTTGGTTGGTGGATGGCCGTTTCATTTATACACATATACAACAAGTATCAATACAGTGTGCGATTTAGGGGAATCCCAATACTAGCGCGTAATACTGAAACAGCGTTAAGCAGCGTTAAACGGGGTCTTACTGTATTTGTTTTTGATTTCAAGGTAATGTATTACTTATTAGTACCCCTAATATGTCTACCTATAATCACATTGCCAGTCGATTGGCTTATCACGAGTAACCACGGTGTATACGCAGGTGTCACTTCTGTGATACCTTCTTCTCAGCGTACAAGGAATGCCGCTGAGCACCTGAGTCGCGTAATAACCACACGATTATAATGGTTGCGATTTCTTTATTTTTAACTCCGGAATGCTTGCGATTTCCGTGTTGTAACTTCTATGTTTCTATCGGTTCGCGTTGCAATACTTGTCCGTTTGTCTGTTCGCGGTTTCTGTTATACCCGTTCTTGCCCGTTCGTAATTTCTGGTTTACGAGTTCTCCGAGTGCGTCGCACGTGGGTGTCTGTCCGTCGGGGTAAAACTACCCGCGTACGGATCCATTACTGCTAATGCGTCTATTTCTAATTCCTCTTGCAGCGGTATATGATTCGCATCGCAAAATGTTCGGCGGTCACGAAGCTGTCTTTCAGTCATAAATGTTTCTCATTTTTTCCGTTGCATCCTGGCCCTATTGTTCAACGTTTTTCACAGGCCCGGTCAGTCCTGGTCCGCACCTGGCAACCAGGCTTGACGCAGGCCTGATCCTTTCCTTATTCCCTTTTTCCGCTACTTTCTATTTTTTATGACACATGCCTGCTACAAAATTTCTCCTCAGTTTTCCACTTTTGACTTTCCATTTCTCCCACTATTCTGTTTTCCATCTATCCTTCATTTTTGTCTTTTTCTAAGGGAGTTTTCTAGGAGCTACTCGAGTTATTCCAAAATCACTTCTTCCGCGTCCATCAGACAGTCGAGACCTCCTGCGAGTATTCATTATATATTCAACGAACTCAGAATCTAATAAAGAATCTTCTATTACGGCTAATGCGTACAATTCTAATTCCTGTATTATTTTTGTGTCATTATGTATCCGTATTTTGGATATACGATATACAGGGTGGTTGGTAACTGGTGGTACAAGCGAAAAGAGGGTGATTCTACATGAAAAAATAAGTCGAAAATATAGAATAAAAATTTTTCGTTTGAGGCTTTGTTTTCGAGAAAATCGACTTTGAATTTTCGCAAAGTACGCGTGCACTTGATCATGTCTCGTTATAACGAATCTCACTGTACTAGGTGTATGCATAAGTTTTTTCCGGTTTTTTGATCAAAAAGAACACGTAATTTTCAAGGGAAATTAATTTTTTTTTTATTCAAAATATTGGCCATCGGCTTCTACACATTTCGTCCATCTTTCAGGTAATTTATGAATACCATGCCAGAAAAACTGCTTGTCTTTTGCGGCAAACCATTCGTCGAGCCATTTTCCAACTTCCTCGAAATTGCTGAAGTGCTGCTCTGCGAGCGCGTGCCCCATTGACGCGAAGAGGTGATAGTCAGATGGTGCCAGGTCTGGGGAGTACGGCGGGTGTGGTAGGATGTCCCATCCAAGCGATTTCATAGTGTCTTTCACTTGTTTTGCTGTGTGAGACGGCGCATTGTCGTGTAACAAAATCACTTTGCCATGTCTTTTGGCCCATTCCGGCCGTCTTTCAATTAATGCGTCGTTTAAATTAATCATTTGTTGGCGATAGCGTTGTGTATTAACAGTTTCTCCGGGTTTCAAAAGTTCATAATACACAATACCGGTCTGATCCCACCAGACACAGAGCATGGTCTTCTTGCCGAAGCGATTTGGTCTTGGTGTTGATGGACCGGCTTCGCCATGTGAAAGCCATGATTTTTTCCGCTTTGGGTTTTCAAAATAAATCCATTTTTCGTCACCCGTCACAATTCGATACAAAAAGGATTTCCTTTCGTAGCGTTGAAGCAGCATTTCACAAGTGACTTTGCGATTTTCCATTTGACGTTCATTCAAATTGTGTGGGACCCATTTACCGAGTTTGTTGATCTTTCCCATTGCTCGTAAACGTCTGCTGATTGTTTCTTGTGATACTTGTAATGCTTCTGCTAATTGCCGCTGAGTTTGAGTTGGGTCATCATCCAATAACTCCTGCAATTGCTCGTCTTCGCATTTTTGTGGTCTACCAGAGCGCTCACTGTCTTTCACATTGAAATCGCCACTTTTAAATTGTCGAAACCATGTCTCACATGTTCTAATCGATGGAGCGTGTTCACCATATGTTTCTACCAACAAACGATGACTTTCGACAGCCTTTTTCTTTTGATGAAATAAGAAAAGCAATGCGTGCCGCAAATGTTCTTTTTCAGGCACAAAACTCGACATGATTACTGAACGATAAAACAAAGACGCCAGTTCTTGGCAGACTCAACTTATGTGTGTTTGTAGTTTTATGTTAGACGAACAAAATGGTATATGTGTCAAATTAATACGCTGCGTACTTTTCACTGGCGCCACCTCTTAGTCAAACCGGAAAGAACTTATGCATACACCTGGTAGATCGTTGTCTCGATGGGACACGTAAATTACGAAGTAATCACAAAGTTTATTATTACAAAAATTGCTGAAAATTTTGCCCATTCTGCCGAACACATACTTCTGCTCTTCTAATTAAATTTCTATGAACACTTTCTAACGTATTCGATTGGTTTAAAGTATGAAATGAAAAATTCAAAGTCGATTTTCTCGAAAACAAAGCCTCAAACGAAAAATTTTTATTCTATATTTTCGACTTATTTTTTCATGTAGAATCACCCCCTTTTCGCTTGTACCACCAGTTACCAACCACCCTGTATAACTCTGAAAATAGAAGAGAAAGCACAAGCATTATCCTAAATATACTAAAATCTATCATAATAGCCTACTGTAAAACTGCCCGCGTACGGCGCGTGTCGAATGGTCGGCTCCTCCTTCGGAGCTGAATTTATTAATTTGTTGTCTGTTTTTCGTTTTTGTGTTCGAAATTGCCGAGGACAGGGTTAGGCACGTGCAATCATCGGTATTGCCGTCGCAGCATAACACGGATTATCGAAATGGCCGCCGCCTACGAGACTAGGCTCGTTAGCATCCTTGGCACCTTTCCGTCGCGGTGTCCGGCATCGCGTCTCGTCGCGTCGCGTCCTGTCCCGTACCAGGATCACAAATTTTCAGGTCAGCGGTGCTGGAATTCCGGATGATGGATGGCCGTGATTATCATACAATGCGATACGATCGGAATAATGGTAACGCTACACGGCGATATTCCAGATTTTACTGCGCCGCCGTAGCTGGAGAGCTGGAGGCGGTGGTTACGAGCGCGGGCATGCGGAGCAGACATTCTCTGCCACGATTGGTCGCCATATTTTCTATAAACCGTTCGCAGGTGAGCCGCGATTGGATAGACCGATGCCGGTAATTTATTGGTATATCCGCGAGAGACCGAGGCTTCGGCTCTCTCGTTGTTGAAACTGTGCCGTTAGACGACGACGACGACGACCGACCAACGACGACGACGACGACGACGACGACGGCTAAAGGCTAAACCAGACACGGGATTGCCTCGGCGTCGTAACAAGTTCGAGTCGGTACATTTTTGTAATAACGACGCCGCCGCCGACGTTGATTTGAATATTGGTGTCTGCGAGAGAGGCTCTTTCGAAACGCGTGGAAAAATTTTTACGCAACCCGCCGACGCCGGTCGTAACGTGAGAAAATAGTGGCGCCGGTAATTGGAGCCTTCAGCAACGCGACACACCGTTTGCCCATCGACATCGACGTTCGTCTCGGTTCGCCCCGTTTTAACCGTATCCTTGAAACCGTTTTGATTTATCGAACATACCGTTTACTAACTGTCTCAACAATTAATATTGTTTTGCTCGACTGGCTTACCGTGTTCACCGTATTCCCAGGCTCTCAACGATTCCGAGCACTTTTCATTGCGCACGTCCGTTCATCTTTGAGGGATGCTGGTGGCTGAGGACGATCAGAGTTATGTGGATTTACGATTGTACTTGAAAATTCTAATTGCCAAGTAGTTCGGTTATATTCGTTCGAATTATACCCTAGTTTGAATGTTTCACCGTAGAACTACCGAACAATAAATCCAACGATATACAGTGGCTCACCAAAGTATTCGGACACTCTTTAACACTTTGACTGCCATGTCACCCATATGTGGGTGACAGAATTTTTTGTCATATGTAAAAGTAAATTTTTATATTAATATATGCGTTGCAATCAATTTAGTTGACATTTGGAGAATACAAGAAGGTTGAAAGTGAACCATTTATCATACATTTTGAATTTTGAATTGTTGCTTTATCAAATAAATTACTTTGATTTTGTAGGAGTTTTTGAAGTTGTTAGTTGGACAGTTAAAGTGTTAAACCTAAATAACTTTTTCAAAATTGAACTAAACGAATTGATTTTTCTGGAGCAACCAGAAGCATTGATTTACTAAATGATATGCAAAAATAATTTTGAAATAATTCTAATTGGTAGAAATTACCGTGAGGAAGTAGAAAAGACATTTTTATTTCAGCTCGTAATGAAAATTTAAAATATGCGTTTTTTCAGAACTGTGTTGTACACATGCTGAATATTTCACCGAAATCGATTGACGCGGGAAAAAATGACACGCATAGAAAGATGTAAGAATTTGTGGAGTTTAAGCAGAAACTGACCAAGAATCGTGAAAAATTGCGATTTTCACCATTTTCGAAGGCATGTAGCTCGTGCGTATGTCGATCGATTTCAATGAATTTTTCTGCATGTGTAGAACTATTATAGATCCACCTGATGCGTCTTTAAAATTTTTTGTACGTGGCTTACATAAAAAATATTTAAAAAGTTCCTGTTTTATTGGTCATGTAATTCATTCCAATTTCAATATTTACAAAATTCATTTTGCATATCATTTATTAAATCAATGCAACTAATTGCTCAAGAAAAGTCAAGACGTATGGTCCAATTTTAAAAAGGTTATTTAGGTTTGAAGAGTGAAGGTTAAAGAAGTACATCCGAAAAGTTCCGATGAAAACATTTTTACAACGAAATGCGAAATTGCGAAAGAAAAAACTAGGGACCAGTCAAAATGACTGGTTTGGTAGGTCTAGTGTTAACCCTAAACCGAGCGCAGTAAAATTGGCTAGCACATATTATTTTGTAAAAGTGACAAGAATCAGTTTATTTGGATTTTGCGGAATATTTAGTAGAATGTATGTTGGAATATAAAATGTCTCGAATGGATTCCTGTGAAGGAGACTTTATAACTTCAGTAATTGTAAAACAGAGAATCCGGTAAAAATTTCGTAAAACTCGTAAATTCTAATTACTTAGTGATTCGGTTACACTCATTCGAATCTTTCGATTTGATAGCCCCGAATGCCGAACTGGCACAATGTTAGACGTGCTACCAGTTCATTCAAATATTATCTAAAACAGAATTATCTCCTATCTACGAAGGCAAATTTTCTGTTTGACTGTCATAGATAACGCTGACGGACGTTGCATGTCCGATATCGTTGATCAATATGTAACTAGTCGCAGCAGCTTTCAATTTAACTTGAAGTTAGTAGAAATTGTATTTTCCTCTAGAGGAGCACTGCTACCTCGCCTCTGTTATCGTAACTAAATTAATAACACGGTACAAGTTTGTTATCAATAGTATTTTATGATCGACAGCTTCAACTACAAGTTAACCGACGTTTCATGTAACTCTCTCCGTTGAAGAGTTCAGCTTTGCCATTTATTCAAGTTGATACTCTGTAATTGCCACATTTACTGGTTGTTAATGCGCAATCACGATGATATTTCAGAAGTAGGAGCCGATCGGATGAAACTGAAATATCAGCGAGATTCTCATTAACTTCTCGTAGGGATTATCGATGATAGATTACGCGATCAACCGTTGGCATGGCAGCTTGAAGCATCGATTATGTACATCCAAATACATAGGTACCGCTCAACCAGAATTGCAACTATGAGTTGCCACTTGAAGTTACCAAACAACTTGAAACAACGTTTATGCGATTACGAGTGCATGATACATTCGATCGCAACCTTCTTTAACCCTTAAGGGGGGAATACACTTTATAAGATGAAAATATTCGATTTTTTTTTTGTTTGAAATTGATTCCAGTGTGTGTCTAGAATGCGTGTATAAAGTTGAGGAGCAAAATTTTATGTATTTTAGGAAATACAGCTAGCCGAACAGGTAAGCGTCAGGTGCAAGTGGCGCAAAGCTGAAGCGAAAGGTGAATTAGATAATTTTAATCATCCTAGTCCACTTCACCCAGATGTCCTTAAACGTTTAAAGTCGATATATGAAGAACTTTCAAAGGAGGATTTATTAACCAGGTGTCTAGGTGGACACACACAGAATTGCAATGAAAGTTTCAATTCAACGGTTTGGAGTCTAAATCGAAAGCATCTAAATTCCGGAGCAAAAATTGTTGAAACTTCCGCCTTTATTGCGGCTGGCATTTTTAACGAGGGCTACTCAGCTATATTAAAAATAATGAATGTATTAAATATTAATATCGGGCAACAATGCAAATTCTTTGCCGATACGTATGACGCGCAGCGCATAACGAGACAGGTACGCCGCAGACAAAGCAGCACAAAAGAGGCACGAATCTCTCGTAGGATGCACCAAATGGAGCAAAATGAATTTACTGAAGCCACAGAAGGCTTACTATATGGCCATGGTATAGCGGATTAGTTTCCTCCAGAAATAAGTGTTCAATAACTACTACTCTAACAGTCGTAAAATTTTAAACGCGTTTTTCTCAATATCATATTGCTGAATATTGTGGACGCGATACAGAACGATCTATTGGACCAATTGAGCTCCTAAGGCGATTTTTCGTTAGGTAATGATAAAATGTCGTCGATGAACTAAAAAAATTCCTAAATAGTTGCATTTTTTCCTTCCAATTTGCATTTTTGTACTTTCTGTTGGAATTTTTTTAGTTCATCGACGAGATAATTTTATAAGGATTAAAAAAAACTTTTGTTTTCCTGTTTCAGATGGAAATTAGAGGCTCTAGGATGAATACAAACTGACGAAGCGCGTGGCGCGGAGCTGTGAAGATTTATAAATATTGCGAAAAACAATACATTAATCATTAAAATAGAAAATTTTTTGTATTGTTTAAATATAGAACATAATATCATGAAAGTTTGAGAATGATTCGCTTCGTAGTTATTGAGAAAAAAATTCCTAAAAATTACTATTTTTTAGGCGCTCTAAAGTGTATTTCCCCCTTAACACTCCAATGGTTCCCCTGGGCGACACTGACAATTGTCAAACTACTATTTAAAACAACTTGTACATTAGAATATTTGTATTTAAGAAGTTACTAAAAATTGTAGTGTTCAACGTACGATTAATTGTAACGAATTTGATATTCACCAAAAAGAATAAGCCACGTGCAATGGAATGATTTCAGGACAGAAAATGTCTCGAGTTAGCAATTAAAATTGCTCGGAGTGCAAAGGGTTAATTTCAAATAGATCGAAACGATTGGGCGTATTATGCGAACAGTAAAATACTAGGACTGAAAACTAATGAAAAATATTAGATTGGTAATAAATAATTGCGGATTTTGTCGATTGATGGTTTTAGCACATTTTTTTGTTCGTCAACGTATCCAAGGCACGTAATCTATATTGTTTTTTTTTTGTTGTCGTTTGGACTTCCATCTTTCATTATTAGTAATAAAATGGTATCGTTTGTTGTTTCGTTTCTATCCGAATTTAAAAATGGAGGAACAAAACGCGCATTTCAGATATATTTTACTGTATTATTTTCGAAAAGGCAGGAACGCGTCGCAAGCATACAAGAAGTTATGTGCCGTATATGGGAACGAAGCCTTGAAAGAAAGGCAGTCTTAAAATTAATTTGACAAATCTTCGTTGTGCTGATTTTTCGCTCAAAAATAAAAAAAAAAGTGTTTTAATTAATTAATTAATTTTATGCCAGGCCACATGCTGCTTTGGGGACTCGTCAAAAAATTGCAGGACTAGGCTGGGAAATTCTGTCGCATCCACCATATTCCCCGAACTTAGCACCCTCCGACTATCACTTGGTTTTGACCTTACAAAATTTTTTGAGGGGCAAACAATTCAAAAATGAAGAAGATATCAAACAAGCACTGGTTCAATTTTTCGCATCAAAAGATAAAATATTTTTCGAAAATGGGATATAGAATTTGCCCTCATGCTAGCAAGAAATCATTAATAATAATGGCAGTTACATTATTTAAAAAAGTTTATTGACGGTAATAAAAATTTATATTTTATTTTATTCCAAAAACGGACAGAACTTTCCAGTAGCCCTAATACATACGTCCGGTTATTACTCGGTAGTTCTAGTGTTAAACATGATCGTGATCTCTTTTAAGTTAAATTTAAGTTAAAGAAAACGCCGATGCACGCTGCTCCTAAAATATATTCGCGTTTTGTATAAGAAACGTATTTTTGAAATTGGTTTTCCTTTTCAATGCCAGAATATTCTCTCGCGAATGAATTGTTTAGTATCAACACAGCCGATCCGAGAGTCCATCGGAGTATAACTTGCCCGAGGTGAAATCCACCCACAACTCGCTAAATCACCGGAAGGCAGAAAGAACAAAGCGAGCACGGGACACGCGAACCCATCAACCCTCTCTTATAGTCCTAGCTGCGATTCGTAATATATTATTTGGAAATTGTTTTAAATTACAGGCTCGATCGCAACGATGCGTCCCGCCGATAATGGGCGATGGCATCCATTCGGCAACATCCGGTTGCGTTTACTAAACGAACATGGGCTTCTTCTGTATCGATAGATATGCCATCTACAGATCCCAAGAGCAAGATATCTCAGAATTACGAAGCCTTTTATTAAACAGCAAGTCCTGCACCATAATATTATACGATAATTATCGGATAGGATAAAACTGATATTGCAATCTCGTAAAGCATACAAAATAATAAAATCACCACATGTGACAAAAGAAATGCTCGAATTTATTCTCACAGAATAATTTGTTGAATATTTTGTACCGTCCGAATTTCAACTTGATTCAACGGAGCAAAATTTATTTTGCAAATCAATGTTTAATATTCATTTATAGATACAGACGAGCATACAATGTGACCGAATGTACATGTGTGTGCATGTGTAGAGGTTTTGTAAACTGTATCAGTAATTACAAGAACTATGTGCCAACAACCGAAGAAGACAGAAAAGCATTCGCACAATGCAGTGACACAATTTACTTCCTATTCGAGTTAATCTTCACAGTTCATTCTTTTATTCATCTTGAAACACCCTAACAGAATGTGAATAAAAAATTGTACTATTCCATTGACACCAGAACGGCGGAGCACTAAACTACACTAATATCCACTGGTTTATGATCGACAACGTTGAAATTACTCAAAGTTTGTATAACTTTTATATTAATATGTGTTTCAACGAAAATGATTTTGTACAAAGTTTTCGTGGGAACATTCTTATAATTTCAATAACTGTCGAATAAGAAGTCGGTAACGAGTCATTTTGACTTGTACCGTCGTTCTAGTGTTAACCCTTTGAGGACGAATGTCGTTATATTGACGACAGCAGGTCCGAATATTTAATCTTTAACGTTGCAAAAAGTATAATTTAATTATCGTATTATCATAAAATCAATATACATCGTTTTATTTTCACTCAAAACAGAAAACTCGAATCCAAGATTTCTGGAGAAAATATTTCAAATTATTAAAAAAGAATCCTCGTTCGCAAAGGGTTAAACTATCGATCGTTGAATGGTAGATGGTTATTTCTATACGCTCAGATTATTTGACAAGAGGAAAGTTTCTTGCGTTATCGAAAGTTAACCCTCTATGGGCCGAATTTTTGTCTCAGATATACAAAAATTGTATGCAACGGAAAATTAACAATTACAAACCTATATATGCAGATTAAGAAAAGTTTACCAGTTTAAACAATTTTATTATTATTTGTAACTTTGTAACATTGCAGTAACAACGGCTTGCGATGATTTGCACTTCTGTGCATAAAAGCTTATATGTGAAATTCCATCAAACAAATTGTACTTGGCATTAAACATAGATGTACGTTGCATTTGGAACATTTTATTTTTGGAACTCCTTTGTTGGATCGCACTGAAATCAAGTCATAGTCCTTCGGGATCTTCAGGGCAATATCCTTTCCAAGGGCGATGACAACTATTATTCGTCTGGGATACTGACTACTAAACAATTTTTTGTGGCTCTAAATTTTCCTCATAATTCTAATTCCTGTATCACTTTTGTATTACTACAGTAAAACCCCGTTTAACGCTGTTCCGCTTAACGCTGTTTCAGTATTACGCGGTAGTATTGGGATTCCCCTAAATTGCACACTGTATTGATACTTGTTGTATATGCGTGCGAATTTAAAAACCTAGAACCGAAAGCTTTACTTTTGATTGATAATGCTCCAAGCTATCCAACGCATTTGTCCGACTTAACAACATGCATTCCAGTAGAAGTGGTTTTTCTGCCGCCAAATAGAACTTCGTTGATCCAACCAATGGATCAAGGCGTAATATCAAATTTTAAAGTTTATTATCTCCGGCGGATATTTCGACAACTGATTGATAAAACCGATGGAAAAGATAAACAATCTATTAGAGATTTTTGGAAAAACTATAATATCATGGATGCTGTAGACAACATCAATCTCTCCTGGAATGAAGTGACCGAGAAATGTTTGAAAGGAGTATGGAAGAATGTATGGCCAGAGCTAAGCAAAGATGTTGACACAAGAGAATCCATTACTGATGTCGACGAAATTGTCAAGCTAGCTGATGAAACAGGGTTGGATAATATAAATGCGCAGGATATTGAAGAATTACTGTAAGTTACAACTGGTGAAAGTCTTTTCAACGACGATCTTAAAGAATTCGTAGAACAACAAGTGCACGAAGACGACAAAGTTAGCGTTTCTGAAGATGAGGAGCAAAGGGAACTCTCAATGGATTTTCTAAAAAAAAGTTTAGCCACTATAACGGAAATTATGGATCAATTTGTACAAAATGATTTAAATTTTGATAGAAGTTCAAAGGTCATTGATGCGGTATCTTGTTATCGACAACTGCTTACTGAACGAAACAGGAAAAGACAGAAGACTTTCGATGACTTCGTCACAAAAAAACAAAGAATATCAAATGAAGAAGAACCTTCCTCGTCATAAACATGAGATCTTTATTCGAATTTTTTTTATCTTCATGAATGTTTTATAAATAAAAATCGATATGAGCAATAAATAAGTCTATACTCAATGTATTAAAAAGTATTTAACAACAAATGTTACAAAATATATAAAACAAACAAAGAACAGATAAATTTTCTTATTCTCTGTTCTTTTTCACTGATCCCCATTTACATATTTATATATGTACGTATTAAGTTGCCTCGTTTAACGCTGTTTCGTTTAGCGCTGGAACTTATTGGAACGTATCCCCCGCGTTAAGTGGGGTCTTACTGTATGTATCCATATTTTGTATATATGATATATAACACTGAAAATGGAAGAAAGCACAAACATTATCCTAAATATCCCAACATCTATCATAATAGCCTATTGAAACCTGAAAGTCACAAAACTGTATCATACGCAAATA
>CM052099.1:4423907-4440142 GCA_028453745.1 Agapostemon virescens
CTTTTTCAACGCTCTTTTGTTAGTCTGTCCAGAATAAAGGTTCCAACTGTATTCCCCGAAGTAGCAGTCACAGTACGAACGCATCTTTCCTGAGTCACAGTTGATTTATTAGCTGTCATCAACGTTACTAGGTGTATAAAGACATAAACATAATATTTTATTTTATTGTGATAAATTAAGCAAGTTTTAGTTCTTACGATGGGTGATTGCAAAAAAAATGAACGTAAAGCGACAAGAAAAAGCATTTCGCTGGAAACTAAAATGCAGGTGTTAAGACGATTAGATGCAGGCCAACGGCAATCTGATATCGGCACTGCATTAAATTTAACGACTTCAACAATACGGAGAATTTTAAAAAATAAAGAAAAAATCGTGTCATCAGCAACTACAACCACAACGACTTCTGCAACCAAAATTACCCGTTCTAGAATCAATATGATTGAGGAAATGGAAAAACTACTTTCCATCTGGATTGACGATGAAGTTGAACGCAATATGCCATTGAGTCAAGCAGTTATAATGGAAAAAGCGAGAACAATTTTTAACTATATTCAGAATGAAAAAGGCGACACCAGTGAAAATTTTGTCGCTAGTCGAGGGTGGTTCCATCGATTTAAAAATAGAAACAATTTTCATAACGTACAGATTATTGGAGAAGCGGCAAGTGGAGATACAAAAGCAGCTGCTGCATTTCCAGCGACATTAAACGCAATCATTGAACGAGGGAATTATTCTCCTGAATTAGTTTTCAAATTTGATGAAACGGGCCTTTTCTGGAAGAGAATGCCAAAACGTACATTTTTGTCCCGCGAAGGAAAGCGAGCACCAGGATTTAAAGCTGTAAAAGATCGTTTAACACTTCTACTAAGTGGTAACGCTAATGGAGACTTTAAATTAAAACCACTATTTATTGTTTTATGAATAAAAATCGATATTAGCAATAAATATTTCTATACTCAATGTATTAAAAAGTATTTAACAACAAATGTTACAAAATATATGAAACAAAAAGAGAACTGATAAATTTTCTTATTCTCTGTTCTTTTTCACTGATCCCCATTACATATTTACATATGTACGTGTTAGGTTGCCTCGTTTAACTCTGTTTCGTTTAGCGCTGGAAATTATTGGAACGTATCCCCCGCATTAAGCGGGGTCTTACTGTATCTCAAAAATACCCCAACTTTGAGGGCCGTTTTCACCCCTTCAAAGGGGATGATTGCCGATAAAAAAAATACGTGTCAAACATTTTTCAAAGAACTATAAGCTCCCATAAGTTTCATCAAAATCGGATTTTCGCATCTGAATATGTTCCCTTGTAAGCGGCATTATAAATACCGCTCTTCTTAAAAAATAAAGCAGCTGCCATATTTTTCTCAAACTAGGCGTACCTCTGTCCGATTTTTAATCCATTTCCGTGTACGGATAACTTATAAGTTGCGTCCAGTAAAATGATCTGACGAAGCACAAAACAATTAGCCTGTTCCACGGATCGACTCTAATTGTTCTTACGATTACTTTCCACAGGGTAGTATCGTCTAAACAGTTTACATTACACTATAGTGCCACTCTGCTACTACGATCAGAGTCAATCAGTTAAGACCATATTCCATCTCGCTTGTCCGGTTCGCAGTCTCGTGACACTTTCTTCGCACGGATACGTATACCGCGTACCCTAAGTTCGCCATCTAGCAGAAAATTCCTCGGTTCGAATTCCAGATGCGACGTTCATTAAAAAGGAGCAGAGGCAAAGTGAATCGACGTTTACTACACCGGCTGCCACGTTGTGCCGGGAGAGTTAACGACTGCTATCGTCGCGATGGCCTGGAGGAATCTCGGTTCCCTCGTCCTGTATTAGGCGACATCGAGACTTTTGAATGGACGACGAAATAATCGCAGATCCCGATAATGATACACGCGAGCCGACTGAAAATGAAATACAGCTGGTCGATATAATTTATTGCACGATCTGGTCCGGAATCGGCGGATCGGTTCTTCTTCTTCTTTTCTTTGCTTCGCATGGTATAAACCTAGAAAGTTATCAGACTGTCATCGGGCCCTGGGGATGCGCGTGTAACGGTAGCCGGTATAAGCAGCGCCGGATAGCCTGTCCGCGTTAAGAGAATTATTTATTGGAACTATTGGCGCCGAGAGAACGATTAGCATACTAATGTCGCCACGATTTTCCCGTGTCCGTTCCGTGCACCGGCTGCACTTGTCCGTGTGTTCGCGCCGCTTATCTGCCATTATTAAATTATTCGCGGATGAGCAAGAGCATCGGCTAACCTTAACCATCGTTTATCAAAATCGCGGGACAGTATCTCTGCAGAGTCCTTAGGCTTCGTATTCACTGGCGTCACTCGTATAAACACGTCTCGACACGCGAACCGTTCAATGGAAAAATCGCGTAAGTCAAAACAGTCGATCGTTCGATTCTGACGAATAAACATTTTCAGAATTTCAAGAAAATAAAAATCCTCATATGTCTTCGCATCGAATTTATACAATATATTCTTTTATATAATATCTTCTATCGTCACATAGAATTTATACGTCAATACCGTTGCGAAGGAAAATATTAGGTTTTTCGAAAAGTAATTTCGTTTTGAACGAAAGTAGTTTTTACGATGGAAATATGAAATTGACGTATTAAGTTACTTGGTGTTCCCCGGCAGATTAAAGATCTATCCAGAACCAGTTACTTGTAACAATAGTGCTTCTAAATTTGTTTCCCTTGATCGACGTTTAACACGTTGAATGCGGAGCCATTTTGCTTAGCTTTCGCGTCACATTTTATTTACCTTTAAACGGAAATAATGCAACTGTGCATAAGCAAAAGACTCGCTTAGCCCATTTGTGCTTTTCTGTTTCAATCGAATCTATTGAAATAGTGCGAATATTTCTTAATATTATATGAATTATCTATAATATATTAATTTGTAAATTTGATACCGTCAGTCCGCAGGGACTGACATAGCATTCAACGTGTTAACAGTAAACCCATCACAACGGGTCAAGTGACCCTTTTCAGATCTTTTATTTTGCAATTATTGAAGTTATAAAATGGCCTTCGTAGGAATCGATTCGATAGATCTCTTCGTCCAATTCTATTGGGTTGTTCAGAAAGTAATTTCGTTTTTTTTTGTGAAAATGAAAGACAATTTTCGTATAATGAACAAATATTTTATTAAATTATATATTGGCCATTCTGGTCCAATATCTTTTGCCATCTTTCTGGTAGTAACATGACTCCAGGCTCATAAAATTTTTGGTCTTTGCTGGCAAAAAACTGATCGAGGTGGTTTTTGACCTCCTCATTTGAAGCGAAGATTTTAGTGACCGGAACAAATAATAATCCGAAGGTGCCAGATCTGGAAAATATAATGGGTGTGGCATTCTATCCCATTCAAGCTGTAAAAGCTTTTGGCGAGTGACCAAACTTGTATGAGGTCTCGCATTATCTTGGTGGAACACTACACCTTTTCTGTTGATTAATTCTGGCCTTTTCTGTTGAAGTGCATCATTCAGTTTGTCCAGCTGATGACAGTAGACTTCCGAATTAATTGTTGTGTTATCCGGTAAAAGCTCAAAAAAAAACGATTCCTTTAAAATCCCACCAAACAGACAGCATCACCTTTTTTTGATGGATATTGGCTTTGGAAATGCTTTGAGCCGGTTCATCTTTTTTGCTCCATGATCTCTTGCGTTTGACATTGTTATATACAACCCATTTTTCATCCCCAGTAATGATGCGCTTCAAAAATGGATCATTTTCGTGACATTTAAGAAGCGAAGGTCAGTCGTCAACGCGACGACACAAATTTCTCTCCGTGAGAACATGGGGAACCCATATATCGAGCTTCGAGGTTAAACCCAGGCTAGTTTGTGTGAGTTAAACTAATGTTTGTGTGAAAACGAGTGAAATTTCTGAAAGAATTCGCTATGTTTTGCAATTTTACTACGAAAAAGGCAAAAAAGCTGCACAAGCCCGGGAAAAAATTTGTGGCGTTTAACGGTCAAGATGCTTTATCAAATGCAACAGTATGTAGATGGTTTGGTCGCTTCCGTTCTGGAAATTTTCGATATTAAAGATGAACCTCGCTCTGCTTGACCAATCAATGAAATAGTCAATGAAATAATGCACGTAGTTGAGCAAGATCGGCATATAAGCAGTCATGAGATTGCCAGGGAACTAAATATTCACCATTCAATCGTTTTGGATCATTTGCAGAAGGCTGGATACAAAAAGAAGCTTGATGTTTGGCTGCCTCAGGATTTAACAAAGGAACAATTTGATGGATCGAGTTTCCATCTGCGAATCATTGCTCAAACGTTATAAAATCGAACAATTTTTTAAAAGATTGATAACGGGCGATGACAAATGGATCACATACGACAACAATGTGCGAAAAAGATCGTGAACAAAGGCCAGCGAATCATCGCAAACGATGACAAAACCAAGATTGACGTCAAGAAAGGTGTCGCTATGTGTTTGGTGGGATTGGAAGGGAATTGTCCATCATGAAGTGCTATCGCCTGGTCAAACGATTGGTTCTTTCAACATTCACCATTCAACCGTTTTGGATCATTTGCAGAAGGTTGGATTAAAAAAGAAGCTCGATGTTTGGATACCCCACGATTTAACAGAGGAACAATTTGATGGATCGAGTTAACATCTGTGAATAATTTTTTAAAAGTTTGATAAGTTTTGATGCATCCACCGTATAGCCCAGACCTTGCACCATCAGATTATCGTTTGTTTCGATCTCTGCAAAACTACCTTAACAGTAAAAAGTTGCATTCAAAGAGGGACTGTGAAAATCACTAGGCCAAGTTTTTGGCCAAGAACCACAGAAGTTCTATTCTGATGGGATTATGGCTTTACCCCAAAAATGGCAAATGGTCGTAGATAATAATGGCCAATATATACTTCAATAAAATTCATTGTGAATAAAAGAAACATTTAATCAAAAAATTACAAAAATCTCCGACTATCCAATATTTCATTACGTAACTAAAAACCAACATATGTTTTTAAAAAATAATATTTAAGTTTTATATATACATAGTAAACAAATTTTTAATGAGTAAAATTGGCTCAGTCCATAAGTTTAGCGTTAATCGACTAACATGCTAACCTTTAATTTTCTCGAAACAATGAAAAATGGAGTTGCACCACTTTCAAAATAAACGATCCATCTCTCACGAGCTCTGTGATTAAATGGACCGTTTATTTTGAAAGTTGTGTAAGTCCCTTTTTTAAAAAAATGAGATATGACGTAATTTATGCTTAATTTAGTGTAAACTTTTTGTTTATAACTAGTTAGTATTTAATATCTTAAAAAATGCCTATGCTTTGTTCAATTTAAAAATGGCCGGTAAAAGAAATTGCGTAACCATTGATTATGAAACTGGTGTAAGTCCAATTTCCATACACAGATAAAATGGCATTACGAAAAAAGAATTTCCTGTACACACCACAGGATTCTTATGACGTTATAAACTAATGTAGACAACATAATAAATTTATTTTATACGAAATGAAACGAGAGAATTTCGTTTCAAGAAAAAATCTACAAAACACAATTAAAAAACAGATAAGAAGAAACACTAATGGAGAAAAAGTAAATTGGTTGCAAATATGTTGGATGAGATTTTGCAAAAGTGCACCGTATACTATTTTATATAAAACATCAATGGAGGACACAGAATTTAAGACTCTAAATTTATCACCTACATGTCGGGGAAGACTGCCAAAATTTGAAGAAATCGCTCTGGCGCCTTTGTATCACGATGCCAGGCCTATTACATACGAAAAATATAAGGATATGCAGCAGCTATTACCTCATATACCTCCTGTGCATCATGAATATTTCAAAACACTGCCACATTAAGAGCATAAATAATTAATAATACCAATATCTTGTGTTAAGTTTAACAATATATAAATATAATTAACGTTCAAAATAAAAAATACTAATTCTATTTTATTTCTTGTTATTATTTATAAACAAAGTTGGATTAATATGAACTATATTTTAAGTGATATTTGTTATTTCAAAATTGAAATTAAATGATATTTACAAATGACTAATTATGAAAGTGGTGTAAGTCCATTTGCAGCCTGGAAATATATATTATTTTAGTTAAATTCGCCTAAAAGAAATTTATATAATCAAATTACATATTGATAAATTAGTACAAACATTCCCAGACTTCACATAATTAACCTATATTTTTTAATTGTCAGATCTGCTAACATTTAATTTTCTCGAAACAGAAGAAAATGAACTTGCACCACTTTCAAAATAAATGGTCCAAATAAAACAGATTGTAACATATTGCAAAGAGCACAAGCTGTCGCGCACGATTTGCGAATCGTAATTTCGCGACAGAGGACAGCGCATCAGTGGGAACTAAGCTTTAATCGACGCGAAATATTCGTACGTTTGCGCGTAATGTCAGCCAGATAAAACTGGTATGCGATGATATCGGTCATTAACAGAGACAACGATATACCCTAAGCACGAAGCCGTGGAAACTGGCGTTTCATTCAGCTTCCGGGCTGAAATCGATCCGAGGAAACTGGACGATGGTGTAGCGGTACACCGAATTGCCTGCTAGTCGGCATAATTAACCGATATTGGGATTCGTCTCTTATCGTCGCGTAGTCAATCGGAAATTCTAAACTGTACTCCAGCATTATTATTATTGTAACCCACGATAAGGATGGCAGTGCTAAAAGTAGCAGAGACTTATTGTCACAGTGTGTAAAATCTGTAAACTACGCTTACGATAACGTTCTAAAATTAATATTGGCTTTATCGGTGAGTAATGCACACCTACGCCAGATAATACGGTGTTATCGATTAATAAAAAAACATGGAAAATTTGTTCGTTTTGCAATTTAAGTGATTTGCGTAAATACTGATTACTTGAAAGGTTTTGATACATCTCGATGTTGAATCTCGATTCAATCATCTGAATCTTCATTCTGAATCTTGTGTACACGATACAGAACGATCTATTGGACCAATTGAGCTTCTAGGGCGATTTTTCGTTAGGTAATGATAAAATGTCGTCGATGAACTAAAAAAATTCCTAAATAGTTGCATTTGTTCCTCTCAATTTACATTATTAAGTTGAAATTTTTATCGAAAAATCGTAACTCTTTCAATAAAGCTCAAAATCTTTGCATTTTTGTACTTTTTGTTGGAATTTTTTTAGTTCATCGACGAGACAATTTTATAAGGATTAAAAAAAAACTTTTATTTTCCTGTTTCGGATGAAAATTAGAGGCTCTAGAATGTACACAAACTGACGATGCGCGTGGCGTGGAGCTGTGAAGATTTATAAATATTGCGAAAAAAAATACATGAATCATTAAAATAGAAAATTTTTTGTATTGTTTAAATATAGAATATAATATTATGAAAGTTTGAGAATGATTCGCTTTGTAGTTATTGAGAAAAAAATTCCTAAAAATCACTATTTTTTAGGCGCTCTAAAGTGTATTCCCCCCTTAAAACAGCCTCGAGTGCAAAGGATTAATATTATATGTCGACCTGATTAAATATTATATAGCAATGTAAATTTCGAAATAAAATTTTCTGTTTCTAAGCGTGCGTACAACCGTTCAGTCGAGCCGGTGAAATAGTATTCCTTGAACGTGTCAAATTTCATTTTATTTGTACGCTAAGGGGTTAAAAATTGGCAGTAACTTGTGCCACGATCGCGAGTAGTCTTCCCCATACAACGACGTCAGCTATTTCTACAGCCAATTCATAAATCCTGCATTTTCTCCGATGAGCAATGATTTATGCAGAAGCTTAAGATGGGATCGGAGCATTGTTCGTCAAAGAAATGCAACATTAAGCCTCTTTCGTGCACGCTTTGCAACTTCAACAGCTTAAAAGATTGGAATCCCTTGCTAGACCAGTTTTCGGGACTTTCAATTAGAGTCGCCGCGAATCCGTGGCATTGTATCGGTAGCTCGTAAACGGGTAATATTATAATCTGCGTTGCACCTCGCAAATCGCCTTGGAAGTTCTTGACTGGTGAAAGGCTGGATTTATTAATTTGCGCCGGTAATCGATCTTCGCCGCAAAAATCCTCGATATTCCTGCAATGTTGGCGAACGAACGATTGCGACGTTAATGACTTAAAACCGCGCGATTTCAAGTTACCCCGGCCGCAATAACTCGTGTTTTCCTTGCGGAAAGAAACCAATTTATTTTTAAAACCAGCCACCATAACGGCTACAATCTTTCGCGTATTATAGATAGCAGTGATCGTTTTTATTTTTATTAAATAGATCTATCTGGAATTTTACCTTGAGTCGCTTGTCTCAGAAATATCTATCGCTGTTTTAATATTACTCCTCAATATTCTAGAATCGCGTTTGTGTACGATCAATCTAAAATACATCTCGCACGACATGTCTTATCAATATTTTTCCATCAACAACATTTTTCCAATGCTACACACCTCCTCCCCCCTCGATATGCTACAATACCCTACCTCTGACGAAATTCATACGATAGGACCCAGAACACTGTTTCGACTGCTGAATAGTTGAATTTTAAACGATTATGATATTCTTAACCCTTTCGCGACGGCATACCTGTACCATTCGTCGCTACTTTTCGCAACAGTGCGACTGACCATACTTTGCCACTTTTCGCGACGGCGCGACTGACCATACTTCGCCACCAATGTATTTATAGCTTTATTTTGAGTTCGCTATTGAAATAAAATAATAATATAATTATGATTTTAATAGTATTTATTCCATATTAGTTTTTAATAATCTTATATAGTATGAGAAATTTTAAAACAGGGACAAATAACAGCCGCTGCAAACCAATAAGTGACTGCCGTATATACGCGGTACTCGTCGCGAAAGGGTTAAGAATTATGCAATTGTCAGGGAGACAATTTTATATAAGATATCATGCCATGGAATGATTTACCAAGCGCTTACGCGACTTATCGTTTCGCGACAGTAGTGGCCTGCATTCATTCAGACACTCGCATTCGATTGTAAATTAAATTATAAATTGTAAATTTGTAAAACTATTTAACCCTTTGCACTCCAAGGCATTTTAACTCCAAAATTCAAAATATCTATTGACCTAAAACAGTTCCACTATACATGATTTGTTTTCTTTCGTCCACATAAAATTTATTACTCGTAGCTACTCGTATCTACTCGTGTCTTCCCCAATTTCTAACGACGTCTATTTGGTCTGGGCGGTACTGATCCCACAAATGTAAATAATACAAATAATAATAACTAATATTTGTAGTAATAAGTAATAACTTCTGGAATTTTCAGGATTTTTGTCAAATAGAAAAGTACGCGGAAGTCTATAATTCAATCATCGGGTTTTATTTTAAGACGAGAGATTAATTGGACAGTTCAATCCCCTAATCAAGTCGAGTGGAAGCGAAGAGATCAAACATTACGACTAATTTTCTTGAAAAGTTAAAGCGGTAGCAACTTTTCTTTCTTGAGTGTTAAACTCCTAACACATTGGTGAACGGTGACGAGTTAACTCGTCATTGCACTTGCATTATCCATTTCAATTTATGAAACCCAGGACGATATAGAATATTGAAAAAGCTTTGCGCAATATTTTAATAGTTATATAAAAAATATGTCCAAAGTTTAATTTCATTTCATTCAGTACAAATAAAATTTATTGGAGTTTATTTAGAATGTTTTACTTTACTTCCATATTCAATTATAAAATAATAGCCGGTGACATGGCATAGTTTCTGTGTAAAATCACCGGTCAGCAAAGTGTTAAGTACGATGCGTCGTTATAGTGGCCTGAGCACACTCGATTGTATCATTAATTATTAAAGTGAGTTATTAAAATTAAAGTATAAGCATCGTATCTTCAAGAGAAAGTATAATTTAGTTATCGAAAACTTCATTTCAACGTGCTGTGCCGTCGTACAGAGAAACAGCCTAAGAGATAAGAGCCTTAACCTAAGAGATTAACCCTTTTCGGACGCTGATTTTTTAAAATAGTGGAAATATCTTCACAGAATTTCACATATTCACATATCTTCCAGAAAGTTAAATTTTGTAGTAACCCTTCGCACTCCAATGGCTCCTCTGAGGTGACACTGAACATTGTCAGACTATTGTTCAAAACAATTTGTACATTACAAATGTTTGTAATTAAAAAGTTAAGAAAAATAGAAGTGTTGCCGAAGGATTAACAGTAACAAATTTGATATGCACGAAAGGAAATGAACCACGTGCAATGGAATTATCCCAAGACAGAAAGATATCTCGGAGTTAGGAATTAAAATTGACGGTGTAGTCACCGACGGTCGAAGTAGCGCGCTCAGATTTACTGATGCACGTACATCACGTAGGTCCTTTTCTTAATGTATAATATCGCAGAAAAATCAAGGGCACCAAACCAGGAATCGAACCCAGGATTTTCTAATCGTACTTCCCTAATTTCTAAGGACGTCTATTTGGTCTGGGGGTTCCTCATCCCACAAATGTAAATAATACAAATAAAACATTTTGTATTTCATTATTATCTTCTCAATGATTTTTATCGCACAGAACTTGAAGTATTTATAAACTTACAGTACGCATATGTAATAATACAGATGTCGTCCATAAAATAACGAATTACAAATTCAAAATATTTTTTCTACTATGAACAAACAATTTAAATGGAGAGTAACACTTATAATTTGTAACATCGGTGTTTAGCAAAGCATATTGGATGAATTTCTGTTTTGCATTGCACTCAAATTAAATGTGATCTTTTTCCTTGATTTATGGTGCTACAGACTTCGCATCGTCGCAAGTTACGTTGTGCCAACTTTATTAAACCAAATGTTTTTTCCTTTACACTACCAATGGTGCTTTCTTTTCGTTCATCCACTCACACTCAATTTCAAAAATAATATTCGAAATAAAATCTAACCGATTCATTGCTTTACCGTCAACTCTTTCATCGCAGATTATATATGCATTTAAAATCTATCGCGCTGATTGGGATTTGTCGATATAAAATAAAAGAAGCACTATCGCGTCGCTTGGGCTTCTTCGCAATGAATTAAGACAAGCGTTATCGCGCCGCTTGGGTCTTTTCATACTCATTTAGAGAAAGCGCGATTGCGCTGTTCGGGATTTTTCGACAGTGTTTTTTCACTACCCCTTGGGACTGAAACGGTTAAACAAGAAATGTTAAACACTTTTGTGTTTGGTCAAGTATATCGTCGAAAATAATAAAAAAAAGCGGTAATCTATAAGTATCGCTTTACAAATCCCATCAAATGGCAAATATGCACGCCTATTGCTTGTCCAATGTTTAGAAATCGGGTAGACACCGTAATTATGGTTTTCATCGCTATTCTGGTCACGTGCTGCTCATTGTTGCAACTAAGATGCAAAAGAGCGTCGTTTCCATGCGGTCTGTGAAACTAATATACCGTTACGCCATCTATAAAGCACCGAAGTCGAAAGGGCCGCCATTTTATCACATGAACGTCTTTGACAATTAATCATCAAGTTGCTTGAAACTTGTTGTTTTTATTATACGATTTTCTATCATTTCTATCCTTAGCGAATTGGGTTGCTTTTTATTCGGTAGAAGTATAGCAACGCTGATCCAATTTGATCGAAACAACGAATAATATTGCTACGTTATCGTCTGTTTGTTAAAATTATCAAATGAAGGAATACAGTTTTATTTAACTCTAGATTTCCGGATGTTGATACATACATACCAACTTTTACTGCAGTGAGTCAATTTGTTTCATACAAGAAAATTGAAGTTTTTTGCAGAGAAAATAGTTCCAAATCAACTTAAATGATAGATTTATTATTACAAAATTCATTGAGAACATTTTTTACATATAAACTCTGTTTTTAAAATACATTTTCCGCAAATATTTTGATTACATTTAGCACAAAGGTTTTTACATCTATCTCTATTACATGATTCTTGAACTTGACAATTTTTCCGTGCGACGGTAGTATGAATTTTTGTCAATGGAATGGATGTGTTCTCGACATTTTCTCTATATTTATTTCTTAGCTGTTCAGCCAATTGGAAAATAAAATCTTTTCTTGAAATATTTACACGAGTGGCAAGCTATAAATTTCATGTGTTATGTGATTAACTGTTAAATCATTTTATGAGCCAAATTGGCTCACAACCGTAAAAATAGATATACCACATTCAATAATGCGTTATGAGGGGGTCTACGGGGGACAGGAATCAACATTTACATATATTGGATAGTCGGAAAAATATTGAATGATTTTTTTATCAGATTGCGCCATATTGACGTGCATTTGAAAGGTGACATTTCAGTCTACAGTTTTTACACAGACAGGTTTATATTTCGTCAATCTTGTCAAAAGTAATGTTAGTGTGAAAATGAGTGAAATTTAAGTTTTATATATACAGGGTGTCCCAAAAGTATCGTAACAGCGGGAAACGAGGGATTCCTGACGTCAATAGAAGCAACTTTTTCCGTAGCGAAAATTCAATCTGTGGCTTCGTTAACAAGTTATGAACGAAAAATCACTGGCCAATGAGAGAAAAGCGCGCGAACTAACACGTGCTCGGTTGAGCGCGCTCGAACCGTCCGCCGGCATGGCGCACGATCAAAAGTGAAAGAACAAGTCAGAAACCGCGAACTTGCCGAATTCTTTTTACTACGCGACGATAATAGTTTTAAGAAAAACGCTGTTCATTCTTATTTCAGAATGTCTAAACAATAATTACTAATTTTCAGTCCCGAAATAATAAACAATTTAGCCGTGCCAGTCGTTTTAATTTTCTGGTATGCATGACATCTCACGTGTACCACATGAAATTTTTATACGATACGTACTGTGAAGATAAACATTAAGTAACCCCGTCGAAATACGTAAAAGATATTTGAAATTAAATAATTCTGTGTCCGAACAGAATTCAACGAACGATTCGCAAAACTAATTTAATAATAAATAATCGCGTTAAAGAACATGCAGGATATGTGTGTTTAAGAATTGTTAAAGAATGTCATTAACAATAAACTCACCCATTCAGTTGTAAATCCACTGCATGCTTGTGAACCGATCAGCTGATTCCTATTCGATGGCGATGAACTTTCATTGCACTATCACTAAACACTGATATCATAACTTATTTAATAATATTTAAAACAATGTTTGCTTCGTTTAAATCCGTTGTTCATACCGCACAAGAATATTTAAAAAGATATTATAAATCAATAACGCGCTCGCAACGACCTTTCCATCGGAAGAAACTGTGGAAGACTGGCGCGATGATCGTGAAAAGTTTGTTTTTATCATAGAGAGTTTCAAATGTTGTCATTCGGACGCGATACATTATTCTCGATTCGGCTTCGTTCCGAGTGCGTGCTACATGCGACCGTGTCTCAAGGGCGGGTCATAAATATGACAAAGTCTAGATTTTGGAGGCCGGTCGTTCGAAAGCCCTCACAGGCGACGACTTACTTCGAAAACGGTTCTATTGAGAGGTATGTATTTTCCTTTTTTGTTTTTCAGGACAAGGAATTTCTCTGTCCTCTTTCAGTTCGTTTTACAAGCTCGCTTGTAGGAAAACACAACCATCGCGCCAGTCTTCCACATTAAATTAGTTTTGCGAATCGTCCCTTGAATTTTGTTCGGACACAGAATTATATAATTTATATAATATAAATTATTTTTTTTATTATATACAGAATTATTTTAAATTAAAATATCGTTTACATATTTCCACAGGGTTACTTATTGTTTATTTTCACAGTACGTATTGTAAAAAAATTTCATGTGGTACGCGTGAGATGTCATGCATACCAGAAAATTAAAACGGCTGACACGGCTAAATTGTTTATTATTTTGGGTGTGAAAAATTAGTAATTATTCTTTAGACATTCTGAAATAACAATGAACAGCGTTTTTCTTAAAATTATTATTGTCGCGTAGTAAAAAAAATTCGAAAATTTCGCGTTCTCTGACTTGTTCTTTCACTTCTGATCGCGCGCCTGGCCGGCGGACGGTTCGAGCGCGCTCGACCGAGCACGTGTTAGTTCGCGCGCTTTTCTCTCATTGGTCAGTGATTTTTCGTTCGTAACTTGTTAACGAAGCCGCAGATTGAATTTTCTCTCAGGAAAAACTTGCTTCAAATGACCTCAGGAATCCCTCGTTTCCCGCTGTTACGATACTTTTGGGACACCCTATATATAGTAATTAAATTTTTATCGAGTCAAATTGGCTCAGTCCGTAAATCTAGTGGTAGATCGCACACAATTTTCAGCGATGTGCACGTTTTAATCACTTCCTTCCACATTGCACCATATGTATTTTACTAAATGTTGTATCTTTTATTGACGTTACTTATAAAAACGGGAATTATTGTATGTATAATTCTGTATCTATGTAACTCAATATTTTAATAATATCAGTATTTTCAACAGATATTTTCAATACCATAAGCTCATTCTATTTTTAAAAGATACTTAAATCGTTAATGTTATCGATAATATGTATCACCGTGGACAAACGTTTCAATACGAATCACATAGCACATCGATGAAAGTTAATCTTCGAAGTAATTTTAAAAACAAGTAATGCAGAGTAGGTAAAAATCTTATGATCTTGAATTAAATCATTCGCGATATGCCCGATACCTGTTTACTAAAATAGATATAGATTATCTTTTGCAAAGCATGCTCCAATATCTCGGACAATATACTTCTGATACCGCCAACAATTTTTTAATGACTTTTCAAGTGTCCGACACTTGTGTACCACAACTTAGATATATTATATAAAAATTAATTATAATTATTAACTTCACTCTTTACACTCCAAGCAATATTAATTCGAAAATCTATATATATTTTTGTTCTAGAATAATTCCATTGTATGTGGTACATTTCCTTTCATGCATATCAAATTTGTTACTACTGATCGGTATGTGCAATGCTATAATGTTTACTAACTTCTTATGATACGAATATTGTAATGTAACAAGTGGTTTGTATAATAGTCTGACAAATTTTAGTGTCGCTTCAGAGGAGCCATTGGAATGTTATGGGTTAAACATATCAGTCTATGTCGGATGAAATTTGTATACAATTTGCACAAAGGAGCAAACAGCCACGAAACAACAATAGACAATTACAATTAGATCAACGATACAAAGTGTAGAATTAGATTTCAATCAAATTTCAGACAAATTATTCTCCTTAGAAATCGCAGTAGCAACACCAGCAAGCGCGGTTACGAAACAGGTTTTGTTATCTTGTTAATTGCGAAGCAAGTGATTAATTGCCGTTTGTCGGCAGGTTAACCCTTTACTCTCCAAACAATTTTAATTCCAAAATCGAGACATTTTAAAAACCTAGAATAGTTCCATTCTTAAATGCAAATATAGTGATGTAAAAGTTGTTTTGAATGATGGTATGGAAATTCTGGTATCGTCTCAGAGACGCCATTGGAGTATCAAGGGTTAATAACCGCCTGAGTTAATGTTAACAATCTTGCCATATACTTCTTTTTTATTATTTTGGTCTGAATACGTTCTCAATTGAATTTTAATTCAATTCGTAACTTTTGGACGTTTGATTTGAACTTTCCTATCTAATCGTTCCCATAATTTTTCTACGGGGTTCAGATCCGACGATTATTTCCCCCTTGTCTTCTAATTGTTTTATACAGTTTTTACATATTTTCGCACAGTGCTTAAGATCATTGCTACGCATATAAACAAAATCGTCTTGTTACTACTTCCTGATGGAAGAATGTGCTGTAGATTATCCTGCAAGATAATCAAATATTATGTTTTTCGCATTATTCCTTTCACTTTTATTATATTCTCGACACTATTAGCTTTAAAACAATCCCTAAAACGAGCATCGATCCATCTCTCTGTTTAACCGTATGCACAATTGAAATTTGCAGGATATTTTTCACTTGGTCTTCGATGAACAAAAGGTATACTGTTTGTTGCCAGAAACCTCAAACTTAAACTCTTTGAAAAACAATATTGTAATATTTTATTTAGTGTGGGAAGTGAGAGATATTTAATAAAACATAGTGATCGAACTGACTCTCAATACACACTGGGCAACGACATCAAAATCAATAATATTTTACATTTGTACATAGCATGCTACATTCATTCTATACGAGACTCTCTCTCTCTCTCTCTCTCTCTCTCTCTCTCTCTCTCTCT
>CM052099.1:4463707-4489843 GCA_028453745.1 Agapostemon virescens
GAAACGATTCGATACTTGCAAACGAAGGCGTGTAGATCTACTTCTTCGGGCTACATTCTCATGGTCTGCTAAACCTATAGTAACGAAACCGTGACGGAAGTTGTATTTTAGAGTGGCACTTGACGTAAATCGTATTACAGAATTCAATATTATTTCACGTTTCTCGTTTGCATCCTATTAAAGAACTTACACTTGTTCCTCAGGGCCCTAGTAATTGACAATCCTGAACAGAGGTGTAAATCTACTTCTCCAAACTGTATTCTCGTGATTTGTTAAACACATATTTACAAAAACGCAATGTATACCTTTTTTAACACTAGAACTGCCGAATACTAAATCCAACGATATACATTGCTTTGTAATAACGAAACTGTATGTATTAAAACTTCATATCATTCTTATTATAACATGTACGTTATTAAAGAAGTACATCCAAAAATTTCTGATGAAAACATTTTTATAACTTCAATAATTGTGAAAAAAAAACTAGGGACCAGTCAAAATGACTGGTTTGGTAGTTCTAGTGTTAAAATTGAAACGAACATCTTGACTTCTCTTGAGAAATTTGATGAGGTACGTGGAGTACAGTGAGTGAACGAAGTGTTCCGAGGCACTTTAAAAAGCAATTCAAAAGTATCTAACTAAATAAGGATGTCAAGGATGGGTCGTGCATACAAAGTGCCTCCAGTAATTGTGTAGCTAAAAGATTTATATTTACTGTTCGATGGCTTATACAAAATTGAAGACTTTTCCCGGTCTCTTCAATGTGGAAAACATCTTTGGGGAAAATGGGGGAAGTCCCAAGTGGGTCTTCTGATTTCGCTTCGCTTACACGGGAACATATTCAGATGCGAAAATCCGATTTTGATGAAACTTATGGGAGTTTATAGTTCTTTGAAAAATATTTGACACGTGTTTTCGTTTTTATCGGCAACCATTCACTTTGAAGGGGTGAAAACAGCCCTCAAAGTTGTGGTATTTTTGAAATATCTCGGAAACCAGAGGCCGAAAAAATTTGAATTTTTTTTGTTGTTAACAAAAGTTTTTTGTTTAAACAATAAAGCTATAAGCTCCCATAAGTTTCATCAAAATCGGTATATGTTCCCTTGTAAGCGGCTTTATAAATACCGCTCTTCTTAAAAAGTAAAGCAGCTACCATTTTTTTCTCAAACTAGGAGTATCGCTACTCTGCCCGATTTTTAATCTAATTCCGTGTAAGGATAGCTTATAAGTCGCGTCCAGTAAAATGATCGTACAAAGTACGGAACAATTAGCCTGTTTCACGGATCGACTAATTCTTTCCACGGGATTGTATTCTTTAACACTAAACCTACCGACATTTCATGTATACCTAATCCTACCATGAGCGGTCAAATGACCGCTTCAAAAAAACATGTATCTTAATATAGAAAGAGATTTTAGCCAATTGGATAGTAAACAAAATATTTTTCTGGTGCTACAATAAAAACCCGCTCCCCGCTTTTCTATTTAGAAAGTTTTATTTACCTTTATGCATTTTCAGCACATTTTTTACAAATTACAGCATTTTGTATTGCACATTTTCCACATACGTATTTTTTTACATTTTATACAAATTTTGTTAGTCTTATTGACTTTACAATATCTTATTTCATAAGATTTTCGTCCAGAAGAATATGTAGCTGTGTTTATTATTGTTTTTGATGTACATTCTTTGCTTAGCTGTCTCTCCTTCTGATATTCGGTCCCAAGCTCTTCTGTCAATTGAAATAAAAATTCTTGCCTCGATATTTCTTCACCCGTCGTTTCTTTATATAAAATCCATGCATTTATCTCGGCTAAATTTAAGATATTGAAAAATACCTGTAAAGGCCATCTTTGACATTTAGATTTTACACTGTATTTTCTGGCCATTTGATCGGTTACATCTACACCGAATTTTGTGCTATTGTAAAATCTAATTGTCTCTGGTAAACGGGTGTCACTTTTTTCAATTTCAACGGATGAATGTATTGAAGTAAGTATCAATACTTTTTTATTGGGTTTAGCTTTATAAATTGAAAGAATAAAATCATTCGATTTGTATAATATTGTTGAGAAGCGTGTCATCTCTCGTTCTAGCTCTCTTTTATTTCTGCGGATAGTTCCAACAAGTGTAGTTTTTTTTTTGCTAGAAGTTTACTCGCTAATGACGCGCTTGTAAACAAATTGTCAGCTGTTATATTTCTCCCATGGCCCGTATATGGTTCTGCTAATTTCAAAGTTACAATGATTATTCTGCTGTATCATTATCAATATCGGAAACTTGTTGGTCATCTTCCGAACAATCCTCGTCGATATTATTTATTTTGTCTAATAAATTGATATTCCTCGAATATCTTGACATTTTTGGGGATGAATATACAAATGATAAAGTAAAAACTAAAATATAAAAATATAAATCAAACGGGGCAAAAACATTGAGACCAGAAATAAAAAAGAAACAATTGTAAATCATACTACAAAATATTGTTGGCTCTGTTGATTTTGTCGAAACTATCACTTATACCACGTAATAATTTCTATTATACACTGTGAAATTTTGATGCTCTCTGTTCGGATCGCAAGACCGTACTGTCGTACAAAAAACGTTATGCATTTGTTCCAATCGCGCGTTTGTCTACACTGTAGATCCACAATTACATTGTAGACTCGTAAAACAATTTCAGGAGTGCGCTTTCTGAAGAATCTAGTCGTAAATAACATGAATTTTTCAAATGGTCAAATGACCGTTCGTGGTAGACTAGACATGCTATAAATTTTTTTCGGAAAGTAAACAATAAAGAAAGTTGTGAATATTGAGAAATGGGTTGTATGTATATTATAGGAAAAGTCAATAAGCTACATGGTGATACAGTAACGTTGTATACGAGCAATTCTAAACAAAATTTTAAAAACGGTCATTTGACCGCACATGGTAGGTTTAGTGTTGGGCGGTCTAGATCATACTATAGTGCCACTCTGCTACAACAGTCAGAATCAATCAGTTGGACTATATTGCATCTTGCTTGTCCGGTTCGCAGTCCCGTGACACCGTCGCGTCTGGTCTCGGAGCGTTGCTCCGTGGGGAAGATTTCGGTGGTTCATGGCGGTAGAAACGTGCAAATGTTTCGGCTTGCGTTATATCGGGTGTTTAGATTGAATCTGAGTAAAAACCGTATAATGTTTGTTGTTTAGGGACTGAACAACTGTCGATGCAGGAATATCGTGATTGACTGTTCGTTGTCTATTTGTCGTTTCGATGAGTGCATCACACGTGGTGTCAGTCTGTCGGGGTAAAAACTGTCCAAGTACGGCGCTTGCAAAATGGCCGGCTCCTTCGGAGTCCATTTAAGTAGTTTACTGCATCCCTTTCGCGTATGCTAGCTAATTTCTCCAGGACACGACAAGGCACGTACAATCTTAAGTGTTTCCGTCGCAACAATTTAGTAAATCGATGCTTCCAGTTGCTCCAGAAAAGTCAAGTGGTTTGTTGGGTTGAGGAAATGTACTGAGAATCCCTGCGTTTGTAGAAAACTCTACACCACCGAAATAGCCGATGTCTTCTCTGTGAAGCACATATTTTTTAACCTGTTAACCGGGGAATAAACTTTTGTTCGACTCTTTTCACAATGGGGATGTTTTTCATTTTTTAATACTTATTGTACAATTATATATTGTAACTTATGTAACGGATTTATTTAGATAAGAACTACATAAAATATAATGTGTTCAAAATATTACAGCAAATTTCCCTGTGGAAAAATGTCGTCATGCCCATTGCAGTAGTAGTTTGTGTATGACGAAATATTTCGTCATACCCAGTTAACAGGTTAAGGGCTCTTTTTAGGTATACCTGCGAGTACACGCAGTGCTTAACCAGGTATAAATGTATAAATGTGCGTCCGTCTTGTACATATTTTTCCAACGCTTTCTTCCTTTTAACCTTTTGCACTCGAAGCTGTTTTAACTCCAACCCCAAGACATTTTTTCTGACCTAGAATATTTTCATTCTACACGATATAAATTTGTTTACTATTATTCGTCCTAGCAACGATTAAATTTTTACCAATTTCTTTGACAGAAGCATAGCGATGTAAAGATTGTTTTAAACATTGCTGCAGCTATTTTTAGTGGTGCCTGAGAGTCACCGTTCAAGTGCAAAGGGTTAAATATATATAGTTATTTATACTTCCTTACGCGAGTCTTTCACTCGATACAATTCCTCAACAGGTTGAATTTTGAAAAAGTCCGGATACTTTCGAGAGCCACTGTACCAAGTTGTATCCCAGAGCGGAACGTCCCGCCTGGGTCGATTGTAATAACGTCCGGAACAATGGTCTCGGGTACCGAAGGATGATAAATCGCGCGGAATTCTCGCGGTATTCCGTGTAAATATCGAATGATTTAGATGACTATCAGGCGCGAGCGACTCTGCCTCTATTTCAAATGGAAATTACGCCCGCAACCAGCGACGCGGATACAATGGCTCAAGTTTCCACGTGAATTTATTAAGTAGGCGCACGAGTCGCAAACGAGGCGACGACAGAGCGGTAGCCAGTGTGTGCCAGCTGTCCGGTGTGTCGATGACTGAGTGAGAACTATGGTTTAGCACCTTATCATCGCAGCGATTGTGCTTTGAATGCATCGTTTCAGACCACGACGATTTAATCCGTCACCGGGCCCGGTCGTCCCGCTGCGTATACGTCCACGCGATATCAACATTATCGTATATCGTTCCTTGGAAATCCGCACCGGTCACCGGTACCGTAACGCATTTTTGCGTAACGATTTCCTGCCAGCTACGAAATATATGTATATATTTATATATGGTAGTTCCCCAGAGATTGCTTTCTCGGAACATTTTCTCGGGAAAGTCGTTCCTCAGAGAAAAGAAACGCGCGCTGTCGATGGTTTCTTATCGAGAAACGGTTCGTGGATTTTGATTATCGAGAACACAAGTGTAGTTTCAAACGTTAAACATCCGGACTCTTAACCTCTTGCCACGTTACGACGAGTCAGACTCGTCGGAGGAACATTTTTATAGCACATAACTGATTATGCTTGGAACCGTTCGCGACACTGAAAACATATTTAAAAACCAGCATGAGGTGCGCGCTTCGGAATTCATTGAAATAAACGCGATGATAACTCACCTATTGGGTTTCTTTGCAATCGGTAAACGTGCTAAATGAATGAGCATATTTCATGTCAAAAAAAATGTTTCCTTGCTGTATTCTTCGCAAACAATTTGTACCTTAGCATTGCATTGTCGGACATTCCTGCACCCCCCCCCCTTATATTGTGATAATTTCACATTATACGCAAGTGAATTCCTTGCGCTACAGTATCGTATTATATTTTATCGTATTATATTATATAAATTATAATATCCGTATAATAATAATACTTTCATTGCGTCTATTTCTTACGTTTATCTATGCTGGATGTATATTTTTGTTAATCTCGAAGAAAATAAAATTTAGTTTTCACGAAACATTTTCTACAAATACCTCAAGAATACTTATTAATAATTTTTTTCGCTTAAAATTTATAACTGAAGTTTACGCACACAGTTTTATATGAAATTGGTTGTTGTACGAATACTTTCCGCACCGACTATAAGTTTCATCAAAATCGGATTTTCGCATCTGAATATGTTCCCATGTTAGCGCGCTATTTCGACAGTCGATGATTGCACCGTCAGCTGTCCACAGCGCTCGTAATTTACTAGGATTTTTAGACACAAAATTAGAAGAGAGCGATCGCGCTGCTTGGAATTTAAACGGTTAAAAGCGTTATCGATGAAAAGGATTGTCAGTGATCTAACCGCGTCGATCAACAGATACTATGGGTGAAATTCGTTGTCGATCAAGTCGCGTCGATGAAATTGTTGTCGGCGAGATCAGAGTAGTCCCTTGTAAAACGGATAAAGATTATTACGTACGCGATCATAATATTGGGTTATTCGGAAAGTAATTTCGTTTTTTCCTGACAGAGGATTTAATTGTATTTCTTTGCACCCAACTTCACACTTAAGCCGCATAATCATTGTATGTTTTGAGAGTTGATATAGCAAGGCTTGTGTGTGAAAAAGTCCAATTGATTCTACGCTGTAGTTTTTGGTTGGTGCCCTTTTAAATATGGAAAGCAATAAGCAGCATTTTCGTCATATTTTACTTTTTTACTATAGAAAAGGGAAAAATGCTGTTCAAGCCAGAAAGAGATTAATCGATATGTATGGAGAAGATGTGTTGACACTACGCCAGTGCCAGAACTGGTTTGCAAAATTTCGATCCGGCAATTTTGATGTCGAAGATGCACCACGTTTTGGAAGGCCGGTTGAAGCTGATAAAGACATGATAAAGGCATTAGTTGATGCAAACCGGCGAATAACAACACGTGAGATCGGTGAGAGGTTAAATTTATTAAATTCAACTGTTTATGACCACTTGAAAGGCCTGGGTTTAACCTCGAAGCTTGATATATGGGTTCCCCATGTTCTCACGGAGAGAAATTTGTGTCGTCGCGTTGACGCATGTGATTCGCTTCTCAAACGTCACGAAAATGATCCATTTTTGAAGCGCAACATTACTGGGGACGAAAAATGGGTTGTATATAACAATGTTGAACGCAAGAGATCATGGAGCAAATAAGATGAACCGGCTCAAAGCATTTCAAAGCCAATATTCATAAAAAAAGGTGATGCTGTCTGTTTGGTGGGATTTTAAAGGAATGGTTTTTTTGAGCTTTTACCGGATAACACAACAAATTAATTCGGAAGTCTACTGTCATCAGCTGGACAAACTGAATGATGCACTTCAACAGAAAAGGCCAGAATTAATCAACAGAAAAGGTATAGTGTTCCATCAAGATAATGCGAGACTTCATACAAGTTTGGTCATTCGCCAAAAGCTTTTATAGCTTGAATGGGATACAATGCCACACCCACCATATTCTCCAGATCTGACACCTTCGGATTATTATTTGTTCCGGACACTGCAAAATTTTTTAGACGGTAAAACCTTCACTTCAAATGAGGAGGTCAAAAACCACCTCGATCAGTTTTTTGCCAGCAAAGACCAAAAATTTTATGAGCGCGGAATTATGCTACTACCAGAAAGATGACAAAAGATATTGGACCAGAATGGCCGATATATAATTTAATAAAATATTTGTTCATTTTACGAAAATTGTCTTTCATTTTCACAAAAAAAAAACGAAATTAGTTTCCGAACAACCCAATAACTGCACGAATTGCACTACGGATACGTTTACTAGATGCAACACGAAGAGTCTAATCGTGACTTTTCTTAAGGGAAGTTCGCGAGACTCGTAAAACAGCCATAATTACAGTCAAGTAAATCGGCGACGAGCGGATAATCGGCCACTTTTGCGGAATCAGCTTGCGAAAGACTGCAAGGTGGGAATCTTTTTAGAAAACGATGACCGACGTCAACTTTCTTGGTTCAGACCACTTAGAAATAATTCTTTCGAGCGTCGAACGCTGACAGAGTGAAGAGTACGGTTCAGCGACATGATTATAAATCTTTCGACCGCGAAAAAAAAGCGACACGGGCAACGTTTACCGGAACGCTGCGACCACAAAAACAACCGTAGAAAGGATGTTCGGTTTCTTTTAGACATGTTTTATGTCTGTTGCTTTTCTTGTCACGATGCGTGTGGTAAATTTGTTGCAACATGATGTAACACCGTGAAGCAAAGCTTCGACTGCGATGCGAATAGTATTTTTAACCGTTTGAGTGTCACGGGTCTTTATTATTTCCCAATCGATAATTGCCAAATGACGCGATAGCGCTTGTCTAATTCCATAACCGAAAATGTCGAGGAGCGCGATAGCGCTTGTCATATCCCGTGTCGAAAAATGCCAAGGAGCGCAATTGCGCAGTTTTTTACTTGTTTTGTACGTCTACAAACTGTAATATTACTCCAACTTTGTCTTAATTTATCTAAAACTGAATGGTAACAGTAATGTCACGCATCAGCAAAAACCGAGCGTGTTGTGATCGTCGGCTTTGCAGCCCAAAACCACTTTTGGAGGTAAAATAGGAGAAGCGCGATCGTGCCGCTTGGCACTCAAACGGTTAAATGTTTATACCGATATTGGGTAACGAAAGACGAACGTGTGTTGCTCGTGTGTCTTGCTTTTCGCATTTTTACAAAAAGTGAATAAAAAAGTGAACGGGAAAGTTAAACGCAAGAGGAAAATGTGATCCGACTCGATCGTGGTCGTTAATCCCGACATCGAATATATTGAATTTAATTTCAAAATAAGCATAATCATTTAACGTTTGTTGATAACACATTTCTAGGGTCGCGTTCTAGGATTATCGGAGACAGTTTGCCGGATAGATTAGTTAAATTTCGTCCGTCTTTATGCAAATGGCCGGCAGGCAACGCGGATTCTATGAATAACATGAATGACGAGTACAATTTTATTCTAATAAGGATCTAAATAAAAATGTATCGAAATAACTCTGTGTGCAAGTGCCTGTTCGCTTAATAACGCGTGACGGCAAATTGGCTTATGGCTTTTAGGAAGTCGATCATTTCCATCCGTACTCTGTTTTCATGTTTTATTCATACGTACAAGATAAGTCTAGTAATCGAGGGAACAAGATCGAGAAGTACGCGATGCCATAGACGCGGCTAGATATTAATTTCGTGTCGCATTTCTTCGTAACATTGTTTATCCGGATCGATCGAGATCAACGAACGTTCTGTCGGACACGATTGCTATGATGCGTTCGGCTTAAACACATATCATTGAGTTTTTACGATTTTTGGTTGTGATTAACCCTTTGACGTACAAATAAAATGCAATTTGGAAAAGTATTGACAGATTTTTGTCAGTAGATGCTGTTTGGTGTTGTATATCGGGCAACACTATTCAGATTGCGTCATACTGACGCGCATTTGAGACATGACATTTCAGTCTACAATTTTCATTCAGACAGTTTTGTATTTCGTCAATCGTGTCAAAAGTAATATTAGTGTGAAAATTAGTGAAATTTCTGAAAAAATTCGCTATGTTTTGCAATTTTACTACGAAAAAGGCAAAAACGCTGCAGAAGCCGGGAAAAAAAATTGTGGTATTTACTGTCAAGATGCTTTATTAAATGCAACAGCATGTTGATGGTCTGCTCGCTTTCGTTCTCGAAATTACGATATTAAAGATGCACCTCGCTCTGCTCGACCAATCACTGAAAAATGCAAATGTTTGAGCAAGATGTTTTGTACACACACGTGGCATCTCTTTGCAAAATGTTCCTCTTTGTTAGTGGAAGATATATGTTCTGGAAAACGTGCCCAATGTTTTGCCACAATGTGACAAATTGTGTAGCATATCTTCCTGCGATGTTCGAAAATCTACGATCGATTGGTTTGTTGAATTAGGCAACTTAGAATACAGAACGTAAGCATTATAAAACAGCTATGTCAAGCAGATGAAAGAACATGGTTTTACATTCTTTGGTACTCGTATCGAATCGAAATCGATGCACGATTTTCGGCGTCCGCCAGAAACAGCTCTTGACGCCTCGGAGACGTCAAAGTCTACAATGGCGTATGAAATGGATGACGTCTAACAGACGTTATTGTATGCCAAGGAATTAAACATATTTTGCGATTTTTAAAAAGAGTAGTTGACAGAACGATAAATCTATTTATCTGCGAATCTCCTAATTCCGAGAATTAAATTCGATTGATAGCATAAGTTTCTCAATTACATTACCCGCCGAGCGAAAACACTTTGTCCGTGAAAGTAAACGAAGGGCCGTGAAAAAAGATTAGCATCGGCGATAACAAGGATCGAACGAGATCGAAGTCCTTAGGGACAGAACGTCGGAACGGTCTCCATAATATATTAAATAATCAAAGTGGTTATCATTATCCACGATTGCTGAACGATCCAGAAAAAAAGGAAGAGCAGAGCGGACGCGGACACACGGAATTACGCGAAATTTGCATACGGTTTTAATCGTCTTTTACGATCAATTATCGTCTAACATGCTACCGATGCATTTAAAATGAAGCAGAGGCGGAGGGGTTCCATGTTACTTTGGTGAACCGCGAGTTTCCTACCGATTGTCATTAGTTCACGGTGGTCCCGCGGGATAAAAAGGTTCACGGAGGAACGAACGGCTTCGTGTTCCCGGTGCAGTGTGCTTTCTTCGTCGGGCCGGAACGGTGTATTAGCATAAACGCAGCCGTTAAATCCGGATTCAAGGTTAACGGCACGTGAAACTCGGCCACCAGCAACGCGGCAGGTAGACACGCCGAAAAAGATACAAAAGGAACGAACGAAACCAAGGAAAGTTCGAACGATTCAGATCGGAAGCGAGTTTCATCGATTCCGTCGATTATTCCCCCGAAATTTTGTTTCCTTGCTCGCAACCGTCCTCGCAAAAACTAGAATTATTATCCACTTCAATATTTAATCAGCATATTTTAGTTTGTTAACATAAATTCACTCGAGTCAATGCTTCGAGTGCCTAAAAAATGGCAGACGTAATGAATTTACTTAGAAATCTTTACGTTCACTACTTCGACCCAGAGTGTCAATATTGTCACTGAATTGCTCAATTTCTAGCATACCTTTACAACGACGTCTTTGTCCTGAACAAGACCTTTCATTATTTGAACTTTCTGTACTAAACGGAAAATTAGTAATAGCAATCATAAGAAATTATTTTATTTTCAGTCGATGCGGACTCAGCGATTCAGCCAAAA
The DNA here is from genome assembly GCA_028453745.1 of Agapostemon virescens. Classification (NCBI taxonomy): domain Eukaryota; kingdom Metazoa; phylum Arthropoda; class Insecta; order Hymenoptera; family Halictidae; genus Agapostemon; species Agapostemon virescens. Next base: position 4,474,457 of record CM052099.1, read on the forward strand.
TAGAATAGTACGTTCGAATCTGAAGCTTGGGAATTAAATTCCATAGTGTGGGGTTCGATTCAACGAATGTAAATTGGAAGAAGCACCTTCGAAAATGTTCTTGAAGGAAATTGATAAATAAAGTTAGGTTCTGAGACTTGTTATTAGGTTCTGTCCATCTAGCGTCGAGTAGCCGTAGCTCGAACTGTGAGTAACTATAACCTCTAAAGTAAGGCTAACTTTTTAGTTTGAACATCTGTTAATAAAACTCAGTACACAACAATTTACGCTTGCATCAATAACTTCGTTTTTTTCTACATTGAAGATGTCGGAATTTGAGCTGAATAAGCGTCATTTGCGCGAAGTGTTAGTCTTTTGTTTCAATTGGAAGAAAACGGCAGCTGATGCTCATCGAATGATTGTAGACGTTTATGGCGATAATGCTGTTTCCGATAAAACAAGTAGAGAGTGGTTTCGACGTTTTAAAAATGGTGATTTTTCTTTGGAGGACAAAGAGCGTTCTGGACGGCCACGAGTATTCGAAGACGAAGAATTGCAGACATTGGTGGATGAAGATCCATGTCAAACGCAAAAACAAATTGCAGAAGCGTTAAATTGTGCTCAATCTGTCATTTCCGACCGTTTAAAAGCCTTAGGGAAGGTCTACAAGGAAGGAAAGTGGGTCCCATATGAACTCAAGCCAAGAGACATTGAAAGGCGGAAAACCATCTCTGAAATTTTGCTTGCTAGGCAACAAAGAAAGGGGTTTCTCCATCGTCTCATCACTGGGGATGAAAAATGGATTTATTTTGACAATCCTAAACGTCGAAAAACCATTTGTGATCCTGGCCAACCCTCAACATCGACGCCAAAGCGGAATATCCGCGGAAAAAGGCTTTACTCTGCATTTGGTGGGATCAGGAAGGTGTGGTATACTATGAACTGCTAAAAACTGGTTAAACAGTCACAGGAGATCTCTACCTACAACAAATTATCCGTTTGAGTCGAGCATTGCACGAAAAACGACCACAATATGAAACGAGTCAGCGTAAGGTGATTTTGCTGCATGACAATGCTCGGCCTCACGTCTCAAAAATTGTCAAGGAAACGATAGAAGCACTTCGCTGGGAAGTGCTACCACATGCGGCTTATTCACCAGACTGTGCCCCATCTGACTACCACTTGTTTCGGTCGATGGCACACGCACTTGCTGAAGAACGATTTAATTCGTACGAAGATCTCGAAAAATGGATCTCCGCCTGGATAACCTCCAAAGATGAATCATTCTTTCGACGCGGAATTCGCTTGCTGCCCGAAAGATGGGAAAAAGTCATCGCTAACGATGGACAATATTTTGATTAACGTACTTTTTCATTTTCTTTCATGAATAAAGCTTTACTTTTTGTAAAAAAACGGACGGAACTTTCCGATTTACCTAATAATACTAAACGTGGGGTTCGATTCAATAGAAACGATTTCGAAAATGTAGTTAAAGGAAATTGACAAATAAAGTTGCGTGCTACGAGGCTCGTTAACTCTAAAAACTTGAAGTTCGAATTCAATAGAAGCGCCCTTGAAAATGTACTTAAGGAAAATTGATAAATAAAGTTGCGTTCTGAGGCTCGTTAACATTAAAGTTGGGGTTCGATTTAATACAAGCGCCTTCGAAAATGTAGTTACAGAAAATTGATAAATAAAGTTGCGTTCCGAGGCTCGATAACGCTAAAAACCTGGAGAATACTGTCTAGAATACGTGTATAAAGTTACGGAGCAAAATTTTACGTATTTTGGGAGATACAGCTAGCCGAACAGGTGCAGTGGCGCAAAGCTGAAGCGAAAGGTGAATTAGATAATTTTAATCATCCTAGTCCACTTCACCCAGATGTCCTTAAACGTTTAAAACCGATATATGAAGAACTTTCAAAGGAGGATTTATTAACCAGGTGTCTAGGTGGACACACACAGAATTGCAATGAAAGTTTCAATTCAACGGTTTGGCGCCTAAATCCAAAGCATTCAAATTCCGGAGCAAAAATGATCGAAACCTCCGCCTTTATTACGGCTGGCATTTTTAACGAGGGCTACTCAGCTATATTAAAAATAATGAATGTATTAAATATTAATATCGGGCAACAATGCAAATTCTTTGCCGATATGTATGACGCGCAGCGCATAACAAGACAGGAACGCCGCAGACAAAGCAGCACAAAAGAGGCACGAATCTCTCGTAGGATGCACCAAATGGAGCAAAATGAATTTATTGAAGCCACAGAAGGCTTTTCATCGACAAAATAATTTTATAAGGATTAAAATAAACTTTTGTTTTCCTGTTTCAGATGAAAATAAGAGGCTGTAGGATGTACACAAATTGACGATGCGCGTGGCGCAGAGCTGTGAAGATCTATAAATATTGCGAAAAAAATACGTTAATCATTAAAATAGAAAATTTTTTGTATTGTTTAAATATAGAACATAATATCATGAAAGTTTGAGAATGATTCGCTTTGTAGTTATTGAGAAAAAAATTCCTAAAAATCACTATTTTTTAGGTGCTCTAAAGTGTATTCCCCCCTTAAAGGAAATTGATAAACTAAGTTGGGTTCTGAGGCTCGTTAACACTAAACTTGGGGTTCGATTTAATAGAAGCGCCTTCGAAAATGTAGTTAAAGAAAATTGATAAATAAAATTGCGTTCCGAGTCTCGTTAATACTAAAAACCAGGAGGTCGAATTCAATAGAAGCGCCTTAAAATATGTTCTTAAGGAAAATTGATGAACTAAGTTGCGTGCTCCGAGGCTAATTAACGCTAAATCTACCGAGCATTAAGACTGACTAGCGTGCATTGTCCTATAAAAATGACAAGATATAATTCGTTTAGAATTTCTACGATTTTCATTACAATATAGTGATCGAATAAAGGAATCTATCGAACCGCTTCCCAGGTAGGCAATTTTACAATTTGAATGATAGTAAAATAGAAAATCTAGAGAGATCGTTTGATCCACTGTGGTAGATTTAGCGTTAACTACATAGTTGTAGAAAAATATCACCCAAAGGTTCACCATGACCAGGTTTTGATAAAGAATTTTACTAGTCCCACTGTTGGAGCTCGTACTCCAAGGCTAGCGAGACATTCCGCGTCCAAATCGGTCGGAAAATTCTTTGCAATCTGGCCGACTTGGCCGCGTACTTTCTAAACGATAAGATGGCGGCGTAAACAAAACCGGGTGCCGCGTTCGAGTGCCTTCCAGGGCGAACGGAACGGTTGTTTTCTTTTTCGGAAATTCCTGTCAGTAAAAATTCTCGGTGACAGTCACCGTGAATTATCATCGGAAGCCTGTCGGTTCCCACAGCCTGTATCTTGACACCCAACCATAGAAGGCCAGCCAACGCCATAGAAACCACGGGTTGGTTCATTTACATCACTATAGCGGCATCGATGTCACTGTCTCGGTAAACTCCAAAGTTAAATAGGGAATGTTTCGGTGACAACGCCGTCTTTCTGCCCTTTCCTCGACTTCCATAGACTTCGTTCTCTCGCAATGTTCTTTGTCGCTTGATCGATTCTAGGTCAATATTTAAATGACAATCAGTATAAAACGCGCATACATTCGATCACCAGAACCATATGCAGGTTGGATAATTAGGATCATTGTTTTACCTCTGTTATATTTTATTTTCCTTATTTCCTCTTTCTTATTTTCTTATTTATACAATTTCTTGTTTTATCTTTAACTTGGTTAATTTTCAAATTCGATGCACGCTTGGCAATGCTCTAAACCCGTGGCATCACTAAAAATTGTCGTACTATTATTTAAACAACTTTTGCATCGCTACGTTTACAGTTAAGAAATCGATAAAAATCTTGATGTTCCAAGTACGACTAATAATAATTAATTTCGTATATACGAAAGGAAATAAACTGTGTACAATGAAGCTACTATAGTTAAAAATAATGTTTCGAGTGCAGCCTATGATAACCATAACAAATCATATATCATATTCAAATCTAGAATTTGAAATTCGATTTTTTAAAATTGTTTTTCCTTAATCCTCCATGGGGCAGTGTAACTTTCAAGTCAGATGTTAATTTATTGACATTTTACCATATGATTTTAGTTTTTTATAAGATAACGTATACGTCTAAATTATACAATGTCTCTGAGGTAACGAATAACAATATTGATAACGGTTGGCAGCACCGTCAACCTGAAATATCAAAGTAAATGCCTTGCAAGTTGTCTGCAGATAGAAACCAACGGAACCATCTTGTGAGATTTACACTATTTGTGCTTCTATCTATTCTACTATATTCTATCTATTGAACAAAACAAAGCGTACATAATAGCTTTGGATTTGCATATCAATAAGAACTTATTTGTTTGCAATTTCAATAATCATTTTGTTACTATTTGTATATGATACAGTTTTGTGACTTTCAGATTACAGTAGATTATTATGACAGATTTTGATATATTTACGATAATACTTGTGCTTTCTTCTATTTTCAGAGTTACATATCATATACCCCAAAATATAAATACATAATCACATAAATGTAATAGAGGAATTAGAATTAGACGCGTTAGCGATAATAGATCGGAAGATTCCTTATTAGATTCTGAGTCCGACCAAGATCATCCAGTAGTATTTACCGGACGATGCATACATGTTATTGAAAGTGACGATGAATTTAGTATCGAATCATCATCCGGTAAGGAAAATTCGGGACCACAAAAAATTGTTTAGCAATCGGTATGCCAGACGAATAATAGTTGTCGTCACCCTTGGAAAGGAGATTGCCCTGAAGACCTCGAAGGACCCTAGTTAGTCGTACTAGTTTACGGAAATAGAAATGTTATTCGCTTTGGTCAATACTAAACCTACCAGAATGGGTCAAATGACCCTTTACAGAGTTTTTATTTTACAGTTACATAGAAGTTACAAGATTGCCTTCATAGGAATCGATTCAATAGATCTCTTCGTTAAATTATACTTCGTAATGAAAATCGCTAATAACCAAAGTCTACTAAATCTTGTCATTTTTACAAGACAATATACTGTACCATCTCTAACATCGTTAAACGTCGTTACCGTAAAGTTACAAAGTTACAAATTATGATAAAATTGTTTAAACGGATAAATGCTTTTCAATCTGCATATATAGGTTTGTTATTGTTACTTTTCCGTTGTATACATTTTTTTTATTTAACACTTTGACTGCCATGTCGTCCACATATGGGTGACAGAGCAATTTGTCCATATTTAAAAATTAATTTGTACATTAATATAATCGCTGCACTACATTTAGTTGAAATCTGGAGAATACGAGAAGGTAGAAGGATAATTATGTGTCGTACATTTTAAATTTTAAATTATTGTTTCATTAAATAAATTACTTTGATTTTGTTGAATTTTTGAGGTTGTTGTTCTGACAGTTAAAGTGTTAAGAAAAAAATTCGGCCCATAGAGGGTTAAATGGTGGATCTTTAAAAAACATATTTGCAAAATGACGAAGTAAATGTTGGAAATATTCGTAGTTTCGTGTGACAGATGGAATAAACTTGAAATTAAGTTGACCGTTTGCGAACGAAAATTTGGAAAGTGTTGGAAATATTTTCTCCAGAAAGCTAAATCTTGTATCACAGTTTTAAATTCCTGAGTGAAAAGAAAACACATAGTGATCTTACGTTACTACAATAATTAAATTATGTTTTCTGCAAGTTAACCGTTAGCGCTTCAACGGCGCTTCTGAGACGAAACTAAAAATTCCCTTATTATTATTTAATACAGTTTCTCCATTGTTCTGTTTGCATTTAACCAATCAACTTTGGAATTTATATTTACAAATCCCTTATAAGGTGTGGAATTAAAATCAAGCAACGACGAGTATACACGTCGAACGTAGGGCAAATGCTTCTATTAAAAATTGTACGAAAAAGTAAAGTAAATCGAGGAAGATTTGCATTTTTATTCAATAAAAAATTAACAATTTATTGTTGGAACAGTTTTCGTTTCTAAAAACTTAAAGATTGTCTAAAAAATAATAAAATTTGTAAACAAAAGACATTAAAGAGTATCCGATGTACTAGAAAGAATAATGAAATTTTGTTTATAAAATATAAAGCAGTGTTATTAATAATATTAAAGAAACATACTGTGAAGTGACACTTTTTTACGACTTATTGAAATTTTGAGTTTTCATAGTAACTGGTAATTTTTAATGTTATACGACGAGTATTCACGACAGTCGCACTACAATGAAGATTTTGATTGACGTGCATACACGTCGAACGCGGTTAACTGGTTAAGAAGTCGGTAAAAATTGAAATTTTGCACGTACGAGTAATAGTAATAAACTTTATATTTACAAAAGGAAATGAACCATATGCAATGGAATTATTTTACGTCAAAAAAATATTTAAATTTTGAAATTAAAATTGTTTGGAGTGCTAAGGGTTAAGTATTGTATTTACGAACTTGAGATATCACCAATACGACGACATTCGTTCTCAAAGGGTTAACTTCCATACAGCGAGGAATGTTGACTGTTCCCCGTATCCTTAATTGGATTAATTCTAATTTATCTGCACGTATAGCCATTTGTAGATATTCTTCGTAATGGTATTTTATAGAATGGAAATTTATGAGATGCTTAATTGCAACCGATTACGCAGAAATGCATGCAGGGTACGCCCACCAAGTATGCTCGACATGGACTCCTTTGATCGAAGATACAAAAAAACTAATCGAATGAGATCGAACGAAGGGATAAATATAACATTCGGATTTATCTAGGGATGAGTTTATTGGTTTAAACACGTAGGAATTTATCTTTTGGTTTATCGGAGTTGTTCGCGCTAAAGTGTAAAAATGAGAAATAAAACAGGTCGTCGCATGCATCACTCTTGCGGGGATCAACACGTAAATTGCCGTCGATGATCGGCCACGAACGGATGCATCATTTTGCTTGTGCATCGTTCTGATCCCCTTTTTTTCTTGCCTTGTTACATACGTTCGTAGTGCTCGCGTACGATCCATCTTGTTCGGCGCGTGCCGAAGGCGATGAGCGGGCGCCCGTTTCAAACGTGTGTTTAGACCGAATATTTCTTCGTCGATGCGAAATTGCAATACAAAGCCTCGCGAGATATAATTCAAGGTCTATCGCGTTCCGTTTTCGTCCGGCTCAATTAAGTTCTTCGATTTGGTGAAATTGCGTGGCAGGAGATTTATTTAACATCCGCGAAACGTGGGAAAACAAAAGAAATCCCTAAACACTGTTCCACGTTTGTTTGATAGTAAAATATATTATTTTTTCAACCCTTAGCAACTCCAATGGCTCCCCTGAGGCGACATTAAAAATTGTCAGACTTTGTTTAACACGTTGCCGCAAATGACGGCTATAGCCGTCCGATCTTTGCCGATATGTAGGCAATCAATAAAAAAAAGAACAGTGTTAGTACGAAGTGTATTAACGCATACACTTGTTAATTATTGAGTAATACATCGAAAAAAAGGTATAGCTTTTATGCGTTTTCTCATGCTTTACCGCTTCGGAACATTTGGGCATCTAGAGACAAATGTGTTTCTGAGCACGATCGTCAAATGAAAAGTGTGCGGCAACGTGTTAAAACAATTCTTACATTAGAATGTTTGTATTTAACCCTTTTAGTGCCGAACGATGATATATCGTTGCGTATCCGATGACGCCTTACTATTCGCATTGCGAGCGAACTCTATCTCAAAATAAATTTTTAAAATGTTATAAATGGTCTAATTTCATTGCAAATGAATTGAAAAAATTGTTTTTGAGCTTAACTTGATAGAGAATAAGCTTCGTTCTATGAAGGTTCTGGGGTTCAACACAATCCGCTTACCAACAGTCATTCCTGTCAGCACCACTCCGTGGCCAGACCTTCAAGGAACAGAATCCCTAAATTTTGGCAACACGAATTACGAAAATGTAATATTTGTACTTCATATTATGCGATCTACAGTGGCTGACGAAAGTATTCGGACACTCTCCAAACCTAAATAACTTTTTCAAACTTGAGCCAAACGACTTGACTTTTCTGGAGCAAATAAAAGCATTGATTTACTAAATGATATGCAAAAATAATTTTGAAATAATTCCAATTGGTAGAAATTACGTCGGGAAGTTGAAAAGACATTGTTTAAAACATTTTTATTTCAACTCGTAACGAAAATTTAAAATATGCGTTTTTCAGGACTGTGTTGGTTTATACACATGCTGAAAATTTCACCGAAATCGATTGACGCGGGAAAAAATGACACGCGTAGAAAGGTGTAAGAATTTGTGGAGTTTAAGCAGAAACTGACCAAGAATCGTGAAAAATTGCGATTTTCACCATTTTCGATGGCATGTAGCTCGTGTGTATGTCGATCGATTTCAATGAATTTTTCTGCATGTATATAACTATCATAGATCAACCAGATGCGTCTTTAAAATTTTTAGTACGTGGCTCAAATAAAAAATATTTAAAAGGTTCTTTTTTTATTGGTCATGTAATTCATACCAATTCCAATATTTACAAAATTCATTTTGCATATTCATTTATTACATCAATGTAACTAATTGCTCAAGAAAAGTCAAGACGTTTGGTGCAATCTTAAAAAAGTTATTTAAGTTTGAAGAGTATCCGAATACTTTTGTGTGCCACTGTATATAAAGCTGTAATTAAACGATGATTATTCTTATGTGCAAACATTGTTTGTAGAAGAAACACTCATTTCTGTGTTTTTCACAATGTTTTATATTGATGTTATTCGTATGATTGTCAACAATTATCGAAATACAATTGGCATTACTTTATTCTTTCTCTGTTTCGCAATATGCTGCTTTTCGAATTTTGTAAATATCATTCTTGGTTTGGTTTTTATGAGCTTCTTCTGAAACATTAGCAAATTCGTTAAATTGGCCCGGTATTTTTCGCATAGATACGATACTTTCGCTCGGTACTACAAAGGTTAAGAAGTTAGTAAAAATTGAAGTGTTGCTCGTACGATTAATAGTAAAAAATTTGATATGCAAGAAAGGAAACGAACCATGTACAATGGAATTATTGGAGAACGGAAAAATGTCTCGAGTTAGGAATTAAAATTGCTTGGAGGGCAAAGGGTTAATCCTTTGCTTCGAAATTAATTACAGACGACATCGTTCATGTATATTAAACATTGTTACAGTTTTCGTAAAAAAAAAACGAAAAAATCTCTCAATACTTTACCGTCTATCTAATATACGAAACCTAACCCAGAACTTTTCGAATTCTGAAACCTTCCGATCTCGCGATCAATCGCGCACACTCGTACGTCGTAGATCGGTAATAGAGAGATCGATTACTTTCCACGACATTCGGAAATCTTAGTGCGAATAAAATTCTGTTGCTTGTAATTCCATCTAATAGCAGCTTCACGTATTCCCTTTGAGATCGAGGCAAACCGAATCGCCTATAAATACATTTCTCTGCAATCTGCTGGTATCCGAACGCTAGAAGAACGCTTCTTCGGAAGCTGAAATTAACGCAGGTCTGGCGTAAAGGCTGTGTGACCTCTAGTTGACGTTCTAAGAAGAGAACGCGGAGTAAATTACCAAACGACAAGCGGTCGGATGGGATCTGACACAACATTTTTACGGTCTTCGGGTCGGCGCACGAGAGCCATTACTTATTCGTAATAAGATTAAGGACGCGCGCTGATGCAATCCGTTAGCCGTGAACGCCGCGGCTCTTCTTCCTTTCGTCCGTGCTCCGATAGGGATATCGAGTGATAAAACGTTAGTCCCGACGCGGGGCGTTAGACCGTGAAATTGTAATTTAATTGGTCTCGCGAGCATCGAAGCTTTGCATTCGAAATAAGGAATTAGCAGAGACCGGGCCGTCACTGGCCGCCATCGCTATTTGACAAAACGCGATCCTTTGAAATCGAAAATTAATTATTAGGTTGGTGCGTATGAAATGTCGGATTTTTAAGTAAATATACAAAACCGCATAACTTTTTTCAAAAGCTGCTTATTTAATCAAAATATGCTCCATTTGCTTCAATACACTTTTCCCAACGAGATTTTAACACGTTGAATGCCACGGGGGTCCCCGGTGACCGGCACTGTTACATCGTTTAAGAACGGTTATCAATAAATTAACAGCATTGAATATTAACGCAGTACTGCAAAAATTAACCAGATTATAGTACGAAGTGAAAACTTTAGTTTTTAGTAACTAACAATTTTGTTCAATAACGCTGATCATTTCTATAAATGAAACAAATGAAACTTGTTCGAAGCATGCAAAATTCGCGTGACATTCAACGTGTCAACAATATACTGTTTACAAGTTTTCAGTAACATTTGTCTCGAAACGTTGTTGCCAGGAGCTATCGAGTACTTCTCAAGATCGAGTAGGCGTGGCCTTGTTGCTCTCGAGTCTAACGGAGCCACGGCGATGCTCCACAGGGCAATCACTGTGTACCACCAGTGTATCGAGTTTATATTCAGTCTTTTGAACACCAGCTCACCGACGCAATTGGACCCATGTCACTTCCAATGTCCAGCGAAACAACGCGAGAGGTCCTGCTATCTTTCCTCCGAGATTGCGACACGTTTCATTCATTCGACCCACACTGCATTCTTTTTTCGCTGCGCGAAACTGTTGCTAAATACAATCCTGATCCATGGCGAACAATGAGTCGTTGTCGTTGGGCAGAGTTCACCCGATAAGCACCAGCACGGGAACTTGTCTGTGATCTTCGACAAAAGAAAATGTCTGAATCGACGAGTATCGTGTGTGACCCGAACATTGTGACTCCATCGACGTGAGTAATGCGAACTCGGGCGACCGCAGAGCTGTATTTCTCTTGGTTTCTCTTATTTCATAGGTACCCTGATTCAGGGACGCGCTGTAATATGCGTTGCAACGTGTGCAGTATCTTTTTTTGGGTTGCTCGGAAAGTAATTTCGTTTTTTTTTTTTTTGTGAAAATGGAAGAAAATTTTCGTATAATGAACAAATATTTTATTAAATTATATATTGACCATTCTGGTCCAATACCTTTTGCCATCTTTCTGGTAGTAGCATGATTCATTTTTGGTCTTTGCTGGCAAAAAACTGATCGAGGTGGTTTTTGACCTCCTCATTTGAAGCGAAGATTTTACCGTCTAAAAAATTTTGCAGTGACCGGAACAAATAATAATCCGGAGGTGCCAGATCTGGAGAATATGGTGGGTGTGGCATTGTATCCCATTCAAGCTATAAAAGCTTTTGGCGAGTGACCAAACTTTTATGAGGTCTCGCATTATCTTGGTGGAACACTACACCTTTTCTATTGATTAATTCTGGCCTTTTCTGTTGAAGTGCGTCATTCAGTTTGTCCAGCCGATGACAGTAGACTTCCGAATTAATTGTTGTATTATCCGGTAAAAGCTCAAAAAAAAACAATTCCTTTAAAATCCCACCGAACAGACAGCATCACCTTTTTTTGATGGATATTGGCTTTGGAAACGCTTTGAGCCGGTTCATCTTTTTTGCTCCATGATCTCTTACGTTTGACATTATTATATACAACCCAGTTTTCGTCCCTAGTAATGATGCGATTCAAAAATGGATCATTTTCGTGACGTTTAAGAAGCGAATCACAGACGTTAACGCGACGACACAAATTTCTCTCCGTGAGAACATGGGGAACCCATATATCGAGCTTCGAGGTTAAACCCAGGCCTTTCAAGTGGTCATAAACAGTTGAATTTGATAAATTTAACCTCTCACCGATCTCACGTGTTGTTATTCGCCGGTTTGCATCAACTAATGCCTTTATCGTGTCTTTATCAGCTTCAACCGGCCTTCCAAAACGTGGTGCATCTTCGACATCAAAATTGCCGGATCGAAATTTTGCAAACCAGTTCTGGCACTGACGTAGTGTCAACACATTTTCTCCATACACATCGATTAATTTCTTTCTGGCTTGAACAGCATTTTTCCCTTTTCTATAGTAAAAAAGTAAAATATGACGAAAATGCTGCTTATTGCTTTCCATATTTAAAAGGGCACCAACCAAAGACTACTGCGTAGAATTAATTGGACTTTTTCACACACAAGCCTTGCTATATCAACTCTCAAAACATATAATGATTATGCGGCTTAAGTGTGAAGTTGGGTGTAAAGAAATACAATTAAATCCTCTCAGGAAAAAACGAAATTACTTTCCGAACAACCCAATATTATGATCGTGTACGTAACAATCTTTATCCATTTTACAAGGGACTACTCTGGTCTCGCCGACAAGAATTTCATCGACGCGACTTGATCGACAACGAATTTCACCGATAGTATCTGTTGATCGACGCGGTTAGATCACTGACAATCCTTTTCATCGATAACGCTTTTAAGCGTTTAAATTCCAAGTAGCGCGATCGCTCTCTTCTAATTTTGTGTCTAAAAATCCTAGTAAATTACGAGCGCTGTGGACAACTGACGGTGCAATCATCGACTGTCGAAATAGCGCGCTAACACGGGAACATATTCAGATACGAAAATCCGATTTTGATGAAACTTACAGTCGGTGTGGAAAGTATTCGTACAACAACCAATTTCAAATAAAACTGTGTGCGTAAACTTCAGTTATAAATTTTAAGCGAAAAAAATTATTTATAAGTATTCTTGAGATATTTGTAGAAAATGTTTCGTGAAAACTAAATTTTATTTTCTTCGAGATTAACAAAAATATACATCCAGCATAGATAAACGTAAGAAATAGACGCACAGAAAGTATTATTATTATACGGATATTATAATTTGGTAAGACCACTTGCGCCAATAATTCTTCAGCGATTTCTAAACCAAATTTGTCATAAACAAGCGTCAGGCAATTGTTTGCGATCAACGCCCACTGGCGGGGGTGCAGCAAACATCAACGCCTGCTTCTTAAATTCAGATGACGAGTCAGACTCGTCCACCATAACTTCACCCAAGTAAGCAGATAACGAGTCTCACTCGTTAAATGTACCCAAAGGGTTAATAACGCGAAAACAAAGCGTTAAATCGCGAATTAGCAAAGGAAAATCTTGCTTCGAACCACCTCGAGAATGTTCCATTTAAAATTTCTTTGAACTACACAGGACGTCCCGTTTGATGATTGGTAGTTTACCAAGATACACGTACATCGTAAATTAAGTACTAGGTGCAGGTACTTTGCTGACCGGAGGCAACGCTTATTTTCACGAACGGCAACGTAAGCAACAGCTATCCGTAGATCAGTATCTAAATCGCATTTAAATCAACGTATTTCGAGACGGTCTTAGATAGCGCGAACGATCGGGGTTCCTAAAACCCCAGTGTTGACACTTTTCAAGCTACGCTTGTCGCGACTTAATCTTGTCGTCGATCGATCGATGGAGAGAAAGGCATGGACAGACGCGATCTAGATCGTTGACCGTGATTCCGACGCTACTTTAATTGACGGAGATTTAGATTAATTATTGAATGGCATCGACCTATGCTCCATTGACGATAACAAGAACTTTTTATTGTGTAGGGTACAGGCTCTGGTGATAATCCGCTATACCATTGACTCACACCTTACAAGGGAACGTATTCAGATGTTCAGATCGTTCAGATGATTAAGAAAAAATCAAATTTTTAATATATTGTTTAAACAACTTAGAAAAGTCACTTCTCGTTGGCTTCGCTCAAACATGAGTCACATTTAGCATTTTTTCTTTTTTCCTGACAATTTTAATATGTTGCAATCAACCAGTTACAGCTAACAAGGGAACATATTCAGATGTGAAAATCCGATTTGGATGAAACTTATGGGAGCGACTACATTTATTATTTATTTATTTTAACTTTTGTTAAAATTTTCTTGCAAGACTACATTTCCCATTGAAAAATGCACAATTTAAAAAGAATTAAAATTTTTTCGACCTCTGGTTTCCAACATATCAAAAAATATGGTTTTGACCCCCAACTTTGATGACTGTTTTCACCCCTTCAAAGTGGATAGTTGCCGATAAAAAAAAACACGTGTAAAATATTTTTCAAAGAACTATAAGCTCCCATAAGTTTCATCAAAGTCGGATTTTCACATCTGAATATTTTCCCTGTTAAGTAAAAAATATATTTGTTTGATCGATTTTCATCGTAGAATAGAATTTCTGGTATATACTTTAACGAATGCAAACGTTCGTATAGAAATGAAAATATATTTTTAATGCATGCACAGTCGGTCAGAAAAATATTGAGATACAAATATAATCTTGCATTATATGATAAACGTTATATTTTGTTATATTATTTTACGTTACAGTGTATATGGTGTATATTTGAATAATATGTTATTTCTGTTTTTAGTGACTCGGAAGGATAGAACAGGAGCTACATGTCACGCTGATTTCCACCTCCCGCGCTGACCTGTTGGAATATGTTAGCAATAAGACGTCCATTTTGAAAATTTATAGATTAAAAAAAATATATTTTTGTACTATAATATAGATATTAATAAATTCCAGAGTTTCAAAAATGTACCATCATTTCTTTCTTTCGAAAAAAAATCCGCAAAATCTTGCAAATTTCTGGCTTTCAATTGAATTTCCCTTCTTAAGCATAGAAGTAGATGTAACAGTATAAAAGGTATACATGGTCTTTTCTCTTCTGTAATATTCTTAGCGACGAAGATGATATACCAAGGGGCTAACATTAACATTTATAATTTTACTCGGATATTGTATCGTGTAAAATGTAGAGGAAGAAAACCAAGCAACAAGAAGATTAATCGCGGCTGACAATTGTTCCTCGAGTCCACAAAATTCTTGGTAATTGAACGAAACTCGACAGGAACTGTGATTTATGCTATTTACGTTATAAGCACCTAGAAATTTTAAAGCTTGATGTAACCACTAAAAAGCGGTTGTCTTGGATTTTCTACAGGCGTCTCTTAATAGCATCCCTTGCACAACAGGTATAGCTTTCAATAGGGAGAAAAGCGGTGTTAACAAGACAGTCCTCGTGTATAGCTCATCAACGAAGGTCGTCTTTTCGGTATATCAATGATGCAGGGATATCGGTAGGAATCGTGTTACACTAATAACCATAAAGGTACCAAAAACCAGCTGACAATATCGTAAAACGAAAAACAAGGCGAATAGTAAATCTAATTTCTCGTAAAACTCTGGTTTCATTGGTTTACCACGTTTCACTGTAACGGTACAGGCGGTCGTTATTTTTCAATAATATCGGCCTCAATATCCATCAAGACTGTCCATCAATCCGTGAGGCAAGACACCAAGGGACCGACGCAACGCAATTAACCAATTCAAAGTTACTGCTTTCTCCTGCCGGAAATAAAACGGTATAGAGGCTGGTTGTGTCCGTAGAATGGTTGAAGCGTATATCGCCTTTCTT
>CM052099.1:4490343-4506610 GCA_028453745.1 Agapostemon virescens
ATGAGGATTATATTAAGAAAAAATAATTTTAATGGAAGAGTTGCTAGGAAAAAACCATTCGTGAGCAAATGAAATCGTTCAAAAAGATTGCAATTCGCGAAACTGTACAAAAATTAAGATTTTTCATTTTGTAGGACAGTTTTATATACAGGCGAGAGTAAATTTAACATTTTTCGATCCGATGGACAAACTTATGTTTGGAGAAAACCTAATGAGGAGTACAAGGAAAAGAATTTACGACCTGCTGTTAAACATGGAGAAGGTTCAATAATGGTGTGGGGATGCATGTCAGCTGTTGGACAAGGAAATCTCCACATTATTGACGAGATCATGGATTGGACAAAATATCTACAGATTTTGAAGAAGAATTTAAGGGATAGTGTGGAAAAGTTAGGTATTGCCGATTCTTACAGTTTCTACCAGGACAATGATCCAAAGCATCCGGCTCATAATGTTCGTCTATGGTTACTTTATAATTGCCCACATGTAATCGAAACTCCCGCTCAATCACCTGATTTGAATGTAATCGAACATCTATGAGCGTACTTAGAAGAAAAATTGAAAAGCCACATTATTTCTAATGCTAAAGATTTAAAGAAAGCATTAAAAGAGGAATGGGCAAATATTAATTCTTCGTATTGCGAAAAATTAGTACGGTTTATGTCGAATCGATTAAAAGCTGCAAGAGCAAATAAAAGACTACCAACAAAATATTAATATCAAATAAAAATAGCATAAAACATATGTACATATCTACAAGAAAATGGTCTACTGTCCGAATTTTATTTTGAGGTCAAATTCCATTACTTTTTAAACTTCATTTTTTATGACTTAATGTAAATAAATTTTGTTTTTGTTTTTAGTGAATTTATATAACCTTGAATAAAGCTTACTAAAAATGGCTTTATTTTTCATTTATATTTTTTTCTTACCCTACCAATCGCTTCATAAGGTCCAAAAATGACAGTGTCCGAGTTTTACTTTGAGCCACTGTACATAAGTAGAAACACCAATAACTTTGAAGCGTTCGAATACGTTTACCCATTCCTGGTGCGTATATTAAGTAAATATGTTAGAAATATTGTATATATGATTGGATTATTTTTCAATTTTATTAACATAATCTTGAGACTTTTCTCTTGCTATAGACACTAAATTGTTTTAAACATTTCAGATTAACATACATATTTCATGCGCTAAAAATAAGAAATCGTTAGCCACTGTATGTGCAGATGCCGGTTTCATATTTACAGACCTGGTAGTCACCCGTCGTGTGCGGGTGTCGTTTTGTGGCGGGTGACTACAGTCATCCGTAGCAGCGAAAGGGTTAAGAGTAGCTTTCTAACGTTCGAGTAACAAAAACTCCTTCTCGCGTTTCTTATTGACTGTCATATTTATCGCGATTTCGCACCGTTATCGAGCTGTCAGTCGCGCGTAAAAGCCACCTCAGGATGCGATCAGCACGGACCGACCGACACGACCGCCACGGAATCCTAACAAAGTTAGTGGAACCCTCTCGAGAGCTAGCGGGAGTCAGCTGCCGCGGCTGGATGACAAATCGTTGGTTCGCCGACCTGACAGCTAACATCCATTGGCCGTTTTACAACTTGATAAATCGCGTCGGTTCGCGGCGGACCCTTTGCGTTCCGGGAACGGGCCGCATGTGCATTAAGCATGCACTTCGTCGTTGCTCCTGTATCGCAATTTTTCTTCTTCCACTTCGTCTTCTTCGTCGGCTCGTTTTTATTTTCCGCCGAACTCCTGGGAGACGAATTCGTTCCGCGAGCAATCACTGTCTTCGATGACTCGTTCGAACTCTTGATCTGCGGGAAACACTTTAAAGCATATCCCCACCCCTTTTTGCATGACTACCATCGGTGCAATGGATTTTTTAAAAGCTGCTTCAACATACAGTGGCTCACGAAAGTATTCGGACACTTTTCAAATCTGAATAAATTTTCCAAAATTTAACCAAACGACTTGACTTTTCTGGATTTACTAAATGATATGCAAAAATAATTTTGAAATAATTTCCACCGATAAAAATTACACGAACATATAAGAAAGACATTTCTTAAAACATTTTTATTTCAACTCGCAATGAAAATTTAAAATATGCGTTTTTCAGAAATGTGTTAGTTATACACATGCTGAAAATTTCACCGAAATCGATTGACGCGGGAAAAATGACACGCGTAGAAAGATGTAAGAATTTGTGGAGTTTAAGCAGGAACTAACCAAGAATCGTGAAAAATTGCGATTTTCACCATTTTCGATGGCATATTTTTACAATATTTCACTTACCCAATCCAATATTCCATATTTTTACATAATTCCATTTTTTTACAATATAATATGTGGAATAATTCTTCGTAGATGTATTTTTATAATATTAATATTCGCTAATATTAAATTCGTCTGTATGTCGATCGATTTTATTGAATTTTTCTGCATGTGTATATATTCTGAAGTTTGTAAAATTTAATCGAATTTGATAAATATTTACCTCTGAATATCCTCGAGAAATGTGCTTGTTATTAGAACAACGTTGAAGTAGAAGTCCAACAATAAATATTTATTAGAAACAAAAATTTGACAATACAACTAAAGCGACATTTTAATTTGTAGTAGAAGAAATTAGCAATTTTTTAATTCTTTTCTTAAATTTAATTCGAGCTGATACACATTCTGATTTTCGAGAAAAAAAATTTTATCACAATTTTAACAGTTCAAATCGTTTATATTTTACATGAAAATTCCTATCATACCGGTAGAATAAATGGAAACTTAGAATTCAAACAGTGGGTGTTCCACGTAGCTCACGATCAAACGATCTCCATAATATCATCGCTGATATTATACTACAGTTTTTTAATCGATAATCGTGTCATTATGCAACGAACGTCCGCCATAGTTACAGGAAAACCGCGTTTAACATAATAGGGCTAGCCATCGGCCGTATTATTTATTATTATTCGCAAATATGAAGAGCGAAACGCTGTCGAGGACTAAGGGAACCTGTTCTGTGATCCCAAAAGGAGAATTCTTTAGTGAATAATTGCGTAATGGGACGAACGCTAATTAAACTGGGAATTAATAGCTATCGTTATAATCGCTTAGCATGAATATACCCATGAGATAACATCTAGCAACAAAATCATAATAAATATTTCGAACGAGCTCGGTATGAAAAGCAATCTCGCGTTTCCTACATTTTCCGCTATACTTTACGTTCGATCATTAAAATTCCGTAGACACCGTATTATTGATATCATGTATTGCAAAATATCTCCAATCACCAGAGACATTTTTTAACGAAAAAAACACTTTTTTTCTCGATAGGAAGTATTTACACTTCGACAAAGCATACTAATAATTTTCTCGATTTCTCATACTACTGTTCACACACACAGACACCTTTCTTGTTCAATAAACCCCTCACAAGGCATTCCTTTCTATCATTCTTAGATTTTTTCCGGAATTTTTATTTTATAATCATTGAAATTATACTTTATCATGAAAATCGCAAATAATCCAAATAAATCAAATCTTGGAATTTTTATAAGACAATCGCATATATACTAGGCAATTTTAATGTAATAATCCATCAATGGAATAATTTACTTAATTTGTTCTAAATATATTCCGTTTGAAAACTTTTTGGACAGGAGAAATTACTATTGATGAATGTATTAAAGATAAATGTTAAAGATACAGATATACTTTTAATAGTT
Source organism: Agapostemon virescens (assembly GCA_028453745.1). Classification (NCBI taxonomy): domain Eukaryota; kingdom Metazoa; phylum Arthropoda; class Insecta; order Hymenoptera; family Halictidae; genus Agapostemon; species Agapostemon virescens. The sequence goes on from CM052099.1 coordinate 4,494,078, forward strand.
TCTGTAGCACTACTTCTTAAATCTGTAATATTAACCATTTGCACTCGAATGGCGACTCTGAGGCACCAGTAAGAATTGCTACATCGTGAAAATATAACTGTTGCAGCTGATTTTCCGTAATCAGTTTCAAACGTGTTTTTTTATATTGCGTACATTGTGTGCCGGGGGTGTAATACAATACCACAGCACCGTCTCAAGGGTGTATTCGGTCGAGAAGGGATAAAACAGAACGGCGAGTAGGGGTTAACATGTGATATAGAGGATGTATAACTTGGGAGTGGTCGAAGAACAAGAGATACTCAACAATCGTTTTTATGTGTATAATTGTGTTACTTCAAAAATTAACCCTTTGCAGTCGAAGCTGTTTTACCTTCGAAAACCAAAGCATATCTTCTGGTCTCAAAAATTTCACTTCACATGATTTATTTCCTCTTATGCATCTTCAGGTTTTTATTATTAGTCGTCTTTGCAACAGTGTAATTGTTGTCACTTTCCTAGACGCAAGCATAGCGATGTAAACATTATTTCAAATAATGGCATTGCAATTTATAGTGGTGGCCTAGAATCACCATTCGAGTGCATGGGATTAATAGGTATGTTTTATTGTGCGATATTTAAACAGTGTTTCCTGAAAAATCCAACAGTCTGTCTTAAACTAAAGGAATATGCCAGCCATTTGGCCGAAGCTACTTTTTAAACCTGTAATATTAACCCTTTCAAAACAACTTTTACATCGCTAATGCTCTTATCGAAGAAATTCGTGATAATAATGGATGTTCCAAAATTAACGCAAGATTTGAATTTGCCGCCATTTTTGCAGTAAATTGTTGGCAACCCTGAGAAAAGAAAAATTTGATAGCTGAGAGTTTAGGGTTAGTAAATATGGAGCGTTATACGATACAACAACGTGTTTTCATTATTGAACAATATTTAAAAAAATAATGAAAGTTTGGTGGCCGTAGTTCGAAAATTTTATACAAAACATGGTCAAAATACTGTTTTAACCTCGTCAATTGTGAAAAGATTAATTGAAAAATTCAGGGAGACTGGATCAGTTGGAGACGCTAAACGCACCGATCGTCCAAAAACAAACCGTTCAAATGTCAATATCGAAGCAGTGCGTGAGAGTGTCGATGAAAACCCAGGAACATCAATTCGGCGTCGTGGACAAGAATTGCAAATTTCAAGAAGCTCTTTACAGCGTATACTCGCAAAAGATCTGTGTCTCCATGCTTACAAAATTCAATTAACACAACAACTGAAGTCTAATGACCATGAACAGCGAAGAGAGTTCGTGGAATGGATTATTGAACATCAACAAGTAGGTGCTGATTTTTCGAGCAAAATCATCCTAAGCGATGAAGCACATTTTCACCTTGATGACTTTGTTAATCGCCAAAATTGCAGTGTTTGGGGTTCGGAGAACCCACATGTGATGGTCGAACAACAAATGCGCCCACAACGTGTCACTGTTTGGTGCGGATTTTGGGCTGGACGCATCATTGCACCATACTTTTTTTAAAATGAGGCTGGTCAAGCAGTAACTGTTACTGGTGCTCGATATCGCGACATGATAACACAGTTCTTTCTGCCGAAATTGGATGCTATTGATGTGGCCAATATGTGGTTTCAACAAGACGGTGCCACATGCCATACAGCCAGTGAAACAATTCAATTACAGCATGAGACATTTCCTGGTCGTGTACTCTCTTGTTTCGGTGATCAGAAGTGGCCCCCTAGATCATGTAATTTAACACCATTAGATTTCTTCTTATGGGGTTATTTAAAGTCAAAGGTCTATGTCAACAAGCCCACAACTACCCGTGCATTACAAGAGAAAATTAAACGCTGCATCAACGAAATTCAGCCACAATTATGCAGAAAGGTCATGAAAAATTTCGACAAAAGAGTGCGTATGTGCCAGCAAAGCCGTGGAGGCCATTTGCCCGATGTGTTATTCCATAAATAACCCTATCCTATGTACTTTATGATTCAATGAAAAAATAACAATCTAAAGACTAAAAACTGTGTTTTCTATTTAATTCAAACCTTGCGTTAATTTTGGGACACCCTTTACAATTCTTATTGTAACATTTCTGACGAAAACATTTTTATAACTTCAATAATTGTGAAATAAAAAACTAACACGGGAACATATTCAGATGCGAAAATACGATTTTGATGAAACTTATGGGAGCTTATAGATCTTTGATAAATATTTGACATGTGTTTTTCTATCGGTAACAATCCACTTTGAAGGGGTGAAAACAGCCCTCAAAGTTGGGGTATTTTTGAGATATCTCGGAAATCAGAGGTCGAAAAAATTTTAATTCATTTTTAAATTGTGTGTTTTCAATGGGAAATGTAGTCGCGCAAAAAAAGTTTAAGAAAAGTGTTTTGTTTAAACGATATAACTATAAGCTCTCATAAGTTTCGTCAAAATCGGATTTTCGCATCTGAATATGTTCCCTTGTAAGGACCAGTCAAAATGACTGATTTGGTAGTTCTAGTGTTAAATTAGGTATTTGTCTTTCAGGCAGTGGCATAGAATTCCATGTTCATAAAACTTCTGATTTTTGCCAGCAGAGAACTAAATTACATGAGATTTTACATCGTCAGAGTCATTAAAAATTGTAGCATTTAAGGAGTTCTGCATGGAACGAAATAATAACTGTTGCAAGGATGAGTAACAGTCAAAATAATTATATGCATCAATCAAATAAATCATGTGGAATAAAAATATGCTAGGTCAGAAGAAATGCTTAGCTTTTCGCCTAAAAGGGTTAAACTGCAAACTTCGACTGCAAAGGGTTAAAATGTCAAGTACTGCAATCAATTGGTTTTTAACTTTAATTTTAAAATCATAAGAACGCTTACTAAAAGGATTCTCTAATTTACATAGCCACGAAATAATCTACAATATAACTGCCAAAAAACATATGGTGGAAGAGTCTTCAAAAAGTTCTGTTCAACTGAAACTTACCAGTCGAGTAAGTCGTGTTGTTTTATCGGTGCAACAAAACATAAAATTATATCGAGCCATTGCTCTACAGAATTGTAGGAACTGTATTCGAAGGGTTGAAAGTTTTAAAAAGAATCGGAAAATTTTGCCAGCTATTCTCGTTACGATGTCTCACGTTGGTTTCGCCGCGAGGAGGAATGCGATGCATGGGACAGTGACCTATCAATGGTGGCTTCACGGATTAACCTAAAATCGCAGAAAAAATTCTCATAAATATCGCGGAGAGATCCAGTTTCGTGGCATTCACGCTATTAAATCGGATTAAACTGAACACGGGGATGATAAATGCGCAGAGCTGTTTTCAATGTAACAGAGCCGCTCCTTAAAAAACTCTCTCGCTCTATTTCCATCGTCTCGTATTACCGCGTAAAATTTTAACTCGCGATATTGAATTTTGCGTCACAGTTCGGTCACACGGTAACACGCTGCCGCGTACAAATATATTCTTAGATAGTTATTAGTGCTCGTGGATTGAGATAACGTTGATCGATTGCAATATTTTGTGCAGCCATGTTTGACAACTAAGTCCTGTAATATCTCCTTAAATGCCTGTGGTTCGAGCTATGAAAATGACATAATTTACCATAAATAGAATAGTAATGTGTTCGGTATATCAGGTCGCTCCATAAATTCATGGCGTTCACTTTCCTTACAAACAACGAAACACAATCTGATCAACCTCTCGTTCCGTAACCTCTTCCCAGTTTTTCTGCTAAACGTGTTGTACCATTAACCAGTTAAGCGCGGAATTTAATTTTAGCAATCTCCCACAGGGTGCGGAATTAAAATCAAGTAATGGCGTGTATACGCGTCGAACGCAGAACAAATGCCCCTGTTATCAAATTTATGACAAAAATAGAGGAAAACAAGGAAGAATTTTATTGCCATTCCGATATAAAATTAAAAGTTCAGTGTTAGAAAGGTTTCTCCTATTAAAAACATAAAATTGTAAAAACAATAATAAAATTCATAAACAAGAAAAATTTGAAAGTATCCAATATTAACCCCTTGCCATACTTCCTTTGTCACTACACTAAATATAACGTCTTTAACTTCAAAAATGTTATCGAAGATAAAAGAAAATTTATACTTCTTGTACGGGTGCAGTTACTTCAATGCTGAAATATTAATTCACAAAAGAATAACATTGCATTTCAGCGCATATATATTTCTTAGACTTTGTTTAACCAACTTGGCGCGGAATTTAATTTTAGAAATTCTCCGCAGGGTGCGAAATTAAAATCAAGTAATGGCGTGTATACACGTCGAACGCAGAACAAGTGGTTCTATTATAAATTTTACGAAAAACGGGGAAAGGTTACATTTTAATTTAATAAAATATTAATAAATCTATTGGTAATATAAAGGAAACATACTATCAAAGAATATTCTTGTTGTATTTTATTGAAATTTCGAGTTTTACACTACGAGTATACACGCCTACGCACCACAATAAAGATTTGGTCCGACGTGTATATACGTCAAACACGCTTAACTGATTAAATTATTACTATTTTTCTCCATTAAAAATCGCTAAGTATATAAACATATTCGCAGCACGAACTTATGGTATAACGTAACATAATGCAACCCGTACGAACGTGGTAATGATACAGTCAGATGACTATAAAGTTGGCATAGATCTTTGAATTAGCACTATCATCTACAAAATGTTTTTAACTCACAATTTTTTAATTTTTCAAAATTATGTACGACATAATCCTCTTTATCGAAATAAGCAAAAAATTAATGCAAAATAATGTACAACGGCGTACGCTATAATCACGCAATATTTGATTGATGAATATTAAATTGTTGGAATCGATATCTGTCATTACATTTCTACAATGAAAAAATATCTTATTTAGGTGATTTCTGCAATGCTACAAAGTGGCTAAGTCTAAATTAACAACACGCATACTTCCCGGTCAGTTTTAAATGAACACCATGTACTTATCCAGTAATTTCCAGCTGTCGTTAACATACACCGATAAGGAAAGCGGAAATCGTATGATCCGAGGATTGTATCGACACGCAAATTCATAACACAGCTGCTCGTGCAAAACCAATAATTATATATCGGAAAATAATTTATCGACATGTATGGAAATCATTTAGAAGAAAATTATGCGTTATCTTTGACACCAGATTCCTATTTCTCTAAATGAATAAGTCTCATATTACCTAAGACTTAATGAAAACGCGCAGTTTGCGTCAACCGCCTGTTGATGCATGGCGCTAACTGCTGGGGAACACGTTCGATGGAAATACAAACCTTATAAACAATAATTCAACTAAAATATAATTTGCACAAAAAAAAAGTAGCATCCGATCGTAACATTCTAAATGCAACATTTATTCGTAGAACAAGACGATCGGATACCCACTTTTCTTTGCAAATACAATTTTCAGTATTTTCAGCATATTTTGTTCTTTAATTTTAGTATCAATAAACATTATTTGACAGACACTAACAATCTACGATGCTGGATAATAAAAGTAGCACGATTAGATGGCAAAGACAGATTCTGCAATTCCATCGAAACTGAATTCAAGCGATAAAAGATTTGTAAATTGCGGAACTTATCGGGTTATCGAATGAATAATGTTCGCGATAATAATTATTAGAACTGCACGCAAACGGTGTGTACTCGAAGAACGTAATCCGAGTGGTTAAGGGGGGAATACACTTTATCAGATAAAAATTTTCGATTTTTATTTTGTTTGAAATTGATTCCAGTATGTGTCTAGAATACGTGTATAAAGTAAGTGTCAGGTGCAAGTGGCGCAAAGCTGAAGCGAAAGGTGAATTAGATAATTTTAATCATCCTAGTCCACTTCACCCAGATGTCCTTAAACATTTAAAACCGATATATGAAGAACTTTCAAAGGAGGATTTATTAACTAGGTGTCTAGGTGAACACACACACAGAATTGCAATGAAAGTTTCAATTCAACGGTTTGGCGCCTAAATCCAAAGCATCTAAATTCCGGAACAAAAATTATCGAAACCACCGCCTTTATTGCGGCTGGCATTTCAACGAGAGCTACTCAGCTATATTAAAAATAATGAATGTATTAAATATTAATATCGGGCAACAATGCAAATTCTTTGCCGATATGTATGGCGCGCAGCGCATAACGAGACAGGAACGCCGCAGACAAAGCAGCACAAAAGAGGCACGAATCTCTCGTAGGATGCACCAAATAGAGTAAAATGAATTCTTTGAAGCCACAGAAGGCTTACTATATGGCCCTAGTATAGCGGATTAGTTTCCTCCAGAAGTAAGTGTTCAATAACTACTACTCTAACAGTCGAAAAACTTTAAACGCGTTTTTCTCAATATCATATTGCTGAATCATGTGTACACGATACAGAACGATCTATTGAACTAATTGAGCTCCTAAGGCGAGTTTTCATTAGGTAATGATAAAATGTCGTCGATGAACTAAAAAAATTCCTAAATAGTTGCACTTTTTCCTTTCAATTTACATTATAAAGTCGAAATTTTTAGCGAAAAATCGTAATTTTTTCAATAAAGCTCAAAATTTTTGCATTTTTGTACTTTTTGTTGGAATTTTTTTAGTTCATCGATGAGATAATTTTATAAGGATTAAAAAGAACTTTTGTTTTCCTGGTTCAGATGAAAATTAGAGGCTCTAGGATGTACACAAACTGACGATGCGCGTGGCGGGGAGCTGTGAAGATTTATAAATATCGCGAAAAGTGTATTCCCACTTTAATTTGACGAGGATCAGTTGGAAAGCGGTGTTATAATGCGATTAAAGGCGTGTAATCGGGTAAATCCAGGCGAATAATGATTTTTCGGTGTTCCCGTGGCGATGTAGTTAACATTCCGCGAGGATCAATGCTAGCGATACGATACGAAAAAAAAGGGGAAAAAACGATAATTAAATCGATACGGCAATCATCCACGCCGGCGAGGAACCGTTTGACGTCGTAACTAGTAGGCCGGGGAAAGTACCTAACACCGGTTTTTCTCTATCGTCTTTTTCGGACGGGCGAACGCGAGCAACCGCACGCCGATTGTACGATTTTCAGTTTCAGATAACGAACTGAACTTTTACCGGGCGTTACTAAACGGCAATTAAGCAACAGCGCAACATGCATTGCTGCGCCGGGGCTGTCATAGTTGTCAGACGGCGCCACCTTAAAATGTCAAGAGCTAACCGAGCGCCGAGCAAATGAAGAACATTAATGCGAATTGACGGCGGGCGAACCGGATCCGATTGAAATGTTGCGTGTCCCTGAAGACACATGCGTGCGGCATATTTTCGAAAGAATCCGATCGCTGTAACAGGAGAACGTTTTCTCGACTCTGTTGGCGCCTCGAATGATAAAACTGGCCTGTTACCACCCCCCTTAAATTCGCGAATTCGGCGACAGTTTTTACACTTTTCAGGAGAGAATTTTCTAATCTTTTGGTAATTAAACCTCTTTGCCCTGCAACAAGTCAGACTCGTGATCAAGATTTCGAACTGAATCTTCTAAACATATGTTAGGCTGGGGAAAAAGAAATACATTACTTTTATGCGAACTTCAGGACTTTATTTAACACTTTAGCGACCGGCGATTATTTCAAACTCTGTTAAGTTCACAATCCATCATTGAAAACTTTTTAATGGATCCCTCAGCGCCGATAGCAATTTTTATGGCGAATCAACAAAGCCTCTTAAGTAACGTTATCTAATAATTTTGTTACAAATTATAATGTAAAAGCAAGTTTTTAAGCCTCATTTTGTTATGAGGCAATTATTGAAAGACCTATTAATAAGCTTCCGGTCGGTAAAGTGTTAACATGTTTCGGATTGTCTGATGTGGGTGAAATATGCACCGTTTTGTTCTATAATTTGTTGCCATTTTAAAGGTAGCTTCATAATACCTCTCTCATAGAAGTCTTGGTCCCTATTGGCGAGAAACTCTAGTAATCGATTTTCACGATCTTCTCTTGATGCCAATTTCTTATCACGAAGGAAGTTTTACAATGCAAGAAAAACATGATAATCGCGTAGTGCCAAGTCCGGACTATACATATAGTGGATGTATCAAAACTTCCCAACCAAGCTCCCGGAGTTTCTGGCAAGTCACTATAGACGTATGTGGTCTGGCGTTGTTCTGATGGAACACAATACCTCTCCTGTTGATTAATTCTGGCCGTTTCTGTTCAATCGCTAGCTTCAAACGGTCCAGTTGTTGACAGTAGAGATCCGAATTTAGTGTTTGACCATATGGAAGCAACTCATAATAAATGATTCCTTTCCAGTCTCACCAAATGCACAGCAGAACCTTCCTGGCTGTTAGTCCTGGTTTGGCCACCGTTTGAACTGCTTCACAGCGTTTTGACCACGGTCGTTTTCGCACAATGTTGTCGTATGTGACCCATTTCTCATCCCCAGGCACCATCCGTTTAAGAAATGGATCGATTTCATTCCGTTTAGCCAAGGCTTCGCAGATGGAAATTCAATCCATCCTGTTTCTTTGTGTTAATTGGTATGGCACCTAATCATCGAGCTTCTTTTTGAATCCACCTTTGTGCAAATGGTTTAAAACTGTTTTATGGTCGATCTTTAGCTCCTGAGCAATGCTACGACGGCTAACATGTCGGTCAATTTCGATTATTTCTGTGTTTTTATCGACATTTTCGACGACGAGCCTACCGTGTGAGGTGCATCTTTAATATAAAAAATACCTGAACGGAATCGACGAAACCAAAATTGCATGTGATTGGCTGTTACAGTATCGGCATCATAAACACCACTCACAATTTCAGCCGCCTGGCTTACATTTTCGCCTTTATCAAAGAAAAACTGTAAAATGTACCAAATTTTCTCTTTGTCGACTTCCATTTTTAACATCCTGTAACTCGCAACTGAATGGACCAAACAAAAAACAGCAAAAGAATTTTTTTAACGCGAAATGTCACCTTTCCAATGAGCATAAATCTGAAATTGTTTAATCGATCACTATAGCCATCTACCGAAAAAATAATGGATTACTTTTTCCTCAACCTAATATTTCCTTAATTTTCTTTAAACGGAAATAATATTTTATTTGATTGTTTGATCGTATACGGTCATTGGAGAATAGCTAGGCACGTAGTAACTACAAAATTGTGTTTTCTTTTTGTCGTTCTGCTGGGGACAAAGAAAGTCTAGTCACTGTTATTGTAAAATAAGTCGTAGGCCAAGGGGTTAACCTTTTTAGCACTCGAGTGGCGACTCTGAGGCGTCACGAAATTCATCACACTATTATTTATAACAATTTTTAATATATTGATATTATACACGAGATATCTCGTTTTCATGGTTTTTCGAGTGAATCGATGACTCAAGCAACCAGAGACAAATAGTTTTATTACGTTACCATAGTAGTGAAGTCTTGCGCATTCTTGGAACACATTGACATTCCAAGCATGTAAAAACAATCAGTCAGTATAGCCAGTACATTGGTAGATCTGTGCCAATTGTCTACCATACCTTATAAAGTCTTTTATCGTTGTACATTTTGTTATTTCAAAGTTGGTGTTTTAATTTCTAACGAAACAGCTTTTTAAAAATCATTTACATTCTCAATCTGTTACTGATAATTTATAACAAAAATTATCGTATGAAATAGTATTATTCAATGCTATTCTGTCAAGTTATTCAATGCTATTTTCTCAAGTTTGTGAAAAAAAATAATTGTTAAAATGTAAAAAATTTTAAATAATAAATAGATGTATAAGATACATAGTAATATTTAAGAATACTTTATGTGAGTATAATACCAAATGCGAATTAAAAATGTGCATATATGCATCGTATTGCTTGCCAAGCATGCTTCTGGAGCGTTGAAAAATGTGTGGGCCCTGGAAGCTTTCTTTCTATCTAAGAAATTACTACAAATTTATCGATTGTAGGAACAAGTAACGGTAAATAACTCAATATACATAAGGTGAAATAATTTACATAGAATGAAAATATCTTACGTCAGAAGAAACGCTTTGGTTTTCCAGTTGAAATAGCTTCAAATGCAAGGGGTTAATATTATTCGGTTTATCTTTCGAATTGGATCGAAATCGATGCACGATTTTCGGCGTCGGTCCGAGACAGCTGTTGACGTCTCGGAGACGTAAAAGTTTACAATGGCACATGAAACGGATGACAGTTAATTCTTTTATCAGGATATCAAAATTCGTTAATACGTTGAAAGCTATGTCAGTCCCTGGGGACTGACGGTATCAAATTTACAAGTTAATATGTTATAGATAATTCATATAATATTAACCCTTAGCACTCCGATGGCTCCTCTGAGGGGACATTAAAAATTGACAGAGTATTATTCAAAACAATATTTACATTACAATGTTTGTATTTAAGAAGCTAGTAAAAATTGAAGTGTTGCACGTACGATTAAAATTAAGAAATTTCATATTCACGAAAGGAAACGAACCATGCACAGTTGCATTATTTCCGTTTAAAGATAAATAAAATGTGACGCGGAAGCTAAACAAAATGGCTCCGCATTCAACGTGTTAAGAAATTATTCTTTTCTGCTTTCGTAGAGAATCTCTTGGATTCGTGATCGTCATCGACCATACGACAAAACGAACCCATGGAAGCTGCAGGCTAGAAACAAGAATCCGTGGGAGGGTGCCGATCAAGTTGGGCGGTCATGTTACGAAGGCTTTATGGTTCGCAATGTCACATGTGACAGGAACGACAGTGGCCGCACAAAACGATTCTTATTATTAGTCGGCATCCCCTGTCTACCGTATTGATTTACTTCGACTGTCACAGCTCGATAAGCCGGCCGTAATGCATTGCCGGCACTCGACTCAGTGTACACCGATGCAAACGTTTACTATAATGCGTGTACCTATACGTATATTAACGGCGCGTCGCGTCTACAATTCGATCCGGTTTGTTCTCGCAACGATCCGTATTAATGTTCGTCACTTAACAAGAACTCAAGTTTCCGAGGCAGTAGTTCCGCGGTGATATATGGCGACGACCGTGTTGCGACACTGAGAGCAAACTGTGCTCGTCCATTATACAGTCTTTCGATGACTACGATGAAAATTAGGAGAGTCTGATTCCTCCGAACAACGTACATGTTTTACCTTTTGCTTGGGCATCATCGAAATAGCTTATTTGAAAAATAATCGTTCAAAAGATATATTATCATGACGGGAATCTAAATATGAAATCAGAACTGTCTTAGGGATTGTCGTAGACTCGATTGAAAAGCATTGAAGTGTAAGTATCGTCTGCGTTTTGTCTGCTATTGCAGGATTATCGACGTTGATTAACATCTTAGGCACTATGCGCCACTATAATGACTTTCGCGGATGTTATCTTTCTGTACGACGCGCCCTTCCCTTTCTCCCCCCACTTCACCTTTTCAGCCACCATCAAACCCCAAATCAAAATGACTTATTAATTAACACTAGAACTACCAAATCAGTCATTTTGACTGGTCCCCAGTTTTTTACTTCGCAATTATCGAAGTTATAAAAGTATTTTCATCCGAAATTTTTGTATGTACTTCTTTAACCTCTTTGGCATTATGCGTCACTATAGTGGCTTCCACGGATGTCATATTTCTGTAAGACGCGCCACTAAAGTGGCTTTCGTGGATGCATCACTCTGAGACGTACCATACACAATTGTATTATTAATTACTAAAGTAAATTGTTAAAGTCAACATACGTGGATCATATCTTTAAGAAAAATTATAATTTTATGATCAAACAAGTTCATTCTAATGTACTCGTGTAGAGAACAGCATTATCCGTCACACATTGCAGTGCTGTATCATTTACACGTAATTCGTGTTGAACTCTGCCGTACAAAGAAACAGCCCCGCGCAAAATTCAGCCGTGCCTAAGACGTTAAAATATTATTCACACATTTTTGCCAACGATACCATCTATAAATATCAATCCTGAATGCTTCGAATCCGCAGTCTAATTACGAAAACCGTAACAATGTTTAATATACATGAACGATGTCGTCTGTAACTAATTTCGAAGCAAAGGATTAACCCGTTGCCCTCCAAGCAATTTTAATTCCTAACTCGAGACATTTTTCCGTTCTCCAATAATTCCATTGGACATGGTTCGTTTCCTTTCTTGCATATCAAATTTTTTACTATTAATCGTATGGGCAACACTTCAATTTTTACTAACTTCTTAACCCTTTTAGTACCGAGCGAAAGTATCGTATCTATGCGAAAAATACCGGGCCAATTTAACGAATTTGCTAATGTTTCAGAAGAAGCTCATAAAAACCAAACCAAGAATGATATTTACAAAATTCGAAAAGCAGCATATTGCGAAACAGAGAAAGAATAAAGTAATGCCAATTGTATTTCGATAATTGTTGAGAATCATACGAATAACATCAATATAAAACATTGTGAAAAACACAGAAATGAGTGTTTCTTCTACAAACAATGTTTGCACATAAGAATAATCATCGTTTAATTACAGCTTTATATACAGTGGCA
>CM052099.1:4511610-4521830 GCA_028453745.1 Agapostemon virescens
TATATATATATATATGTAATAATCAAATTTTTAATGAGTCAAATTGGCTCAGTTCGTAAATCTAGTGTTCAGATTTAAACTTAGTCAGTATATTCTATGGCACTAAATAAGAAGAAAAATGTTGTGTAAACATAGATCATACAGAGCTTTATTACAAAAGTTATAATAAAATCACGGAATTCAAGTAATATAAGAATTGTTCTCTTGGCTACCAAGATCGTCAGATTTTACACCACTCAATTTTTATCTGTGAGGAACTTTGAAAGATAAAGTGTATCAAACACGAATAAATTCACATAATGAATTAATACAAAAGGTTAATAATGCTTTCAATGAAACGATACTGAATAGAAACGAAATTCGCACAGTTATAAATTCGATCTTTGATAGCCGTCAATCATGTATTGTCGAGAACGGTAGACATTTTGAAATAGAGTATTAATAAACTCTGTTGGTGACGACGTCAAGTAGTAAATCTATTCGAGCCCATATTGATAATAATAGCAAGTTGATTACTATTCCTATATTACTTCATTCCGTAATTTTTTCATAACTTTTTAATAATTTTCTTATTTAATGATATAGGATATACTGACAAAGTTTAATTCTTAAACCATGGGACACCCTGTATATTGCAAAAAAAAATGACTAATAAATTTGAACAGACACATTCACATTATTCATTACTCATTACATTATTCATTATGCATTATTCTTACAAAGTAATGGTAAAACAGTCACTTTTGGTGTTCCGTAAATGTAGTGTTAAAATTTGATAATTTCGTCGACAGAAAAATCAAAGTATACATCTCATCTTTGTTACATATATTCTCAACGGAGTCACATAATTTTAATTACTATTTCTCACCTCGTATGTCTCGCTACTTTTTGCTTCTCTCTTAATTACCGGTTACACCTACAGTTCTTCGAATCGAGACCACTTTCTTTCAGTAGAGAGAACAAAGGGAAGCAAAAATCGACTTCAGTCGTATTTTTCTAATTGCTTCGTGTGATTTTGTTTCTAACAATATTCATTAGGCAGATAATGAAACATGTTTATACGCAAACACCCATCTTTATTCAATTTCTGTTTCAAATGGAAATAAAAACGCGGTTGCCCGAATTGTTAATCCTTAGCGTTCCAATGGCGACACTAAAAATTGCCATACTATTCAAAACAGTTTCTGCATCATTATATTAGCATTTAAATAATAGTAATAAACTTTATATGTACAAAAGGAAACGAAGCATGTACAATGGAACTATTCTAAAAAAAATTGTATAATAAAAATTGTCCCGATTTTGGAATTAAAATTGCTCGAAAAGCCACAAAACGAACATAAACAAATAATATACATATACAGGGTGGAAATTATAAAAAGTTGCAGTTGTATATGTTCGAAAATATTGATTATACGCAAAAATGTTTCAGAAAGAAGTTGTTTAATACCGAGGGGGACATCATGTAGTGGATCTTTTATTTTTTCTGGTGGACACTCCAAGGTGAGGTAAAGGTCAACTTTCTTTTTTTAAATGGAATGATACGTTTTTTTATCTACCACCAAATAGTGCGTTTTGAGACGAATTCAACAACCTATGACTCAAGGTCATTCAAGGTCAAACTTGCAGGGAAATGGAGAAAAGGTGTGATCGTTTTGATGCGTTTTTGATGATAGATCTGGGAAGCGTTGTGCATACAAATTAGCAGCTATTCTGTAATTTTTCCTGCATTCTCCTAGTACCATAAACATATCAAAATAATCTTTAAACATTTCCATTTTCACCACTTATTTAAGTACTATTCTTCAGCGAAGGATATCTTAGCACAAATAGCAATGAAAGTAAACTGACTATCTTGCAGAAGAGCACAGTAATACGTAAATACGTTTATTTTCATTTCATTGATAATGATTTTGAAGTTGTCCTGAATAATGCTGACATTGACACATGTTACGTTTTGCTGTGAATGTTCGAAGGCACGAACTAAAGTACAAATAAAACGATCACACCTTTTCTCCATTTCCCTGCAAGTTTGACCTTGAATGACCTTGAGTCATAGCTCGTTGAATTTGCCTTAAAACGCACTATTTGATGGTGGATAAAAAAACGTATCATTCTATTTAAAAAAAGAAAGTTGACCTTCATCCCATCTCGGAGTGTCCACCAGGAAAAATAAAAGTTTCACCATATGATGTCCCCCTCAGTATTGAACAACTTTCGTTGAAAATATTTTTGCGTATAATCAATATTTTCGGAGATATTCGACTGTAACGCTTTATAATTTCCACCCTGTATATAAATATGTAATAAATGTGTATTTGTAATTTACAAATAGCAATACTCTGTTAAAAAAAGGTTGACAAGAATTCGGTACAGATGGGCTGTCATTTCAAAATGACGCAGAATTGTTTAGCGCGAAATCGGTATAAAATATGATAAAGTCTAAGCATTCCGAATTTCAGAAATTTCGAAAACTTTAAATATTTCGTAAAAAAATGTCGCGAGTGGATACGCGTTGAATCATTTGAAGACGGATAAGGAAACATGTACTTGGTATTTTTGAAACGATGGCAGTTTACCTCGAAGACGAGGCGTACCGAGAAGTAGCTCGAACGGAGCAGTGAATCGTGGCGTGACACGAAATGGGATCAATTAGGGACGCTTCTCCTCGGCAGATACAAAGGGCGGGCTAAAGGGCCAGCTATTTTATTTTCTCGCGAATTTCCATCGCGCCAGAAAGAGGCTCACGCCTCTCGCGCCCACAATCCTGTCGACTGTCAGAACTGTCAGTGTTTCGTGTGCCCGGTCGGCTTGCTTGTTTTAATCATCGGACACCTTGCTGTTCTCTTTTCCTTCCCTCACTTTTTTCGGATCTCTTCTTCTCGACGAACGTCTGGGGCAAACTTCGACGGAAGCAATCAGCGTACTAGGCTTGTCAGAATCTTTTCTGCCGATCCTCCGCGAACATTGCGATGGCAAATTTTGTCTCTTCGATTTCTCCGTACACGTTCCGACTGAGAATTTCTAAAAATCATGAATGGGAAAAGAAATTTGGAAATTTTCAGAACGGGTGAACGAATATTACGAAAAAACGTTTCTTAAGTGTTGAATGTTAAATGACTAAATTTATACCAAAGGAATTATCGTTGGATAACGGATGGACCGAATCCCTTTAACCCTTTGCTGTATCATGACGAGTCAGATTCGCGATAAAGATTTTGAACAAAGACTAACAAATATAAATATTACGCTTTCCTTGTTGGATGATCATGAAAATGTGTTCAATGTTTTACCTGTAATCGAGTTATACGTCGAGTGTAGCATACCTTCTACAATATTCGATCGAAAATCGACAATCGATTGCTTTGTTCAATTAGGTAACTTAAAATACAGAGCATAAGAATTATAAATAGTCAAAGTCTACAATGGCATATGAAATGGATGACGTCTAACAGACGTCATTGTGTGCCAAGGGATTAAAAGACTAACTAAAAGAATAACTCTTGGTAGTCTCCATATTTCAATTTTGTCAATCCTGGTAAGAATTTTCGTTATTTCAATTTTATTTATTGCTACTCCCTCGTATCCGTTCACGATCGAAAAATAAAATTTCGCTAACGGAAAGACTTGTTGCGTTGCAGATGAACGAACGACAATCCTCGAGCTAATTACTACAGAACTTCATAAACCATTCCCCAGTACCCACGTTCCTGTCAAAATGGCGTCATGCCACAAATTGATGTCACTATGCTCGATGAAACGTGTCCGACCTGCGAAGCTCTTCGGCTCTCTGAAGCCCTCATTAAACTTTTATCAGAGAACATTACCATTGTTCGAACAATACCGTAATAACTTTCTTGCGGAGTCTTTTACGAGACAAGGTAATAAAGTCGAAATATTCCGCGACCCAAAAACACGTCCGATTCAACTCCGCCCCAATGACATCGCAACAGACGCCGGATCTGTGCGAGGCGCGAATTTCGTTCGGTGTAATATAAACCGCTTAAATGCCGGTGTCAATGTTACTGCAACAAGCCGGCGCAAATCCGGGCTAAATGCGTTTTAAACGAAGCCGTTTTTAACATTGTCAAACGGCGCGTTATGGACACAAAACGCTGGCACGCAGTCCGTGCACGCGTGAATGCGCCAGTGAATGCCGTAACCCTTTAGCACATCTTGAACTGGTTGGTACCGTGTTTTGAATAGCCGTCACGGTTCACCTTCTTACACGAGCAACACTAACGAGAGGTAAGATTCACAGTCGCGGTGAAATTTCAAGCTGATGAAATTATTCCATTATTTCTAGATATTTAAACATTCATTTTCCCTTATATTTTTCTTTGTAGGGGTTTGGGAATTAAGGGAGGAAAGGTGATTTTTAGGAATTTTTTTCTCAATAACTACAAAGCGAATCATTCTCAAACTTTCATGGTATTATGTTCTATATTTAAATAATACAAAAAATTTTCTATTTTAATGATTAATCTATTTTTTTCGCAATATTTATAAATCTTCATAGCTCCGCGCCACGCACATCCTCAGTTTCAAGAAAAATTTGTTTCTTGAAATTTCAAGAAAATCCATAACACTGCTCCTGTTCAACATTAAAGCCTATTGAAAATCTAAAATGTCGACAAAATTCATTATCTTTTAACTGACATTATTTAACTTACCGATTTCATTAGACCAATAAACACATCATACAATACGAACAATACGAAGACTAGCATCAAATTCTAAGACGACTGCAAGGCAAATTGCTCAAAATATTGGTGTAGACACTGATATAAAGAATGTAAGACAGTCAGTTTGTGTATATCCTAGAGCCTCTAATTTTCATCTGAAACAGGAAAACAAAACTTTCTTTAATCCTTATAAAATTATTTCGTCGATGAACTAAAAAAATTCCAACAAAAAGTACAAAAATGCAAAAATTTTTAGCTTTATTGAAAAAGTTACGATTTTTCGCTAAAAATTTCGACTTTATAATGTAAATTGAAAGAAAAAATTGTAACTATTTAGGAATTTTTTTAATTCAACGACGACATTTTATTATTACCTACCGAAAAATCTTTAGATCCTTAGATTTAATCTTTAGATTTAATCCTTAGGAGCTCAATTGGTCCAATAGATCGTTCTGTATCGTGTACAGAAGATTCAGAAATATGATATTGAGAAAAACGCGTTTAAAGTTTTTCGACTGTTGGAGTAATAGTTATTGAACACTTACTTCTGGAAGAAACTAATCAGCTATACCAGAGCCATATAGTAAGCCTTCTGTGGCTTCAAAAAATTCATTTTGCTCTATTTGGTGAATCCTACGAGAGATTCGTACCTCTTTTGTGCTGCTTTGTCTGTGGCGTTCCTGTCTCGTTATGCGCTGCGCGTCATACGTATCGGCAAAGAATTTGCATTGTTACCCGATATTAATATTTAATACATTCATTATTTTTAATATAGCTGAGTAGCCCTCGTTAAAAATGCCAGTCGCAATAAAGGCGGAGGTTTCGATAATTTTTGTTCCGGAATTTAGATGCTTTGAATTTAGGCGCAAAACCGTTGAATTGAAACTTTCACTGCAATTCTGCGTGTGTCCACCTAGACACCTAGTTAATAAATCCTCCTTTGAAAGTTCTTCATATATCGGTTTTAAATGTTTAAGGACATCTGGGTGAAGTGGACTAGGATGATTAAAATTATCTAATTCACCTTTCGCTTCAGCTTTGCGCCACTTGCACCTGACGCTTACCTGTTCGGCTAGCTGTATCTCTCAAAATACATAAAATTTTGCTCCGTAACTTTATACACGTATTCTAGACACATACTGAAATCAATTTCAATAAAAACAAAGAATCGAAAATTTTCATCTTATAAAGTGTATTCCTCCCTTAACTAACGGAATTAGAACCCACGTGCTCTTCTATAATTCACGGTGAAATGAACTCTTTTAGTATCGAACGACGATATATCGCTGATATATTCGCAAGTCTTGCGAAAAGTACCAACGACGGATATAGTGGTCGGCGTGAATATTCGGACACCGCGATACTCGAGAAATTGGACGGATGGCAGGTGAATAGGTAATTAACCTGTTAGGCACGGTTGAATTTTGTGCGGGGCAGTTTCTCTGTACGGCAGAGCACATTGAAATGAAGGTTTTGATAACTAAATTATAATTTTTCTTAATGGTACGATGCATATACTTTAACTTTAATAATTAACGACTTAATTAGGTGTGCCGAAGCTACTATAGCGGTGCGTCGAACCTAAGAGGTTAAGGACCGAGTACGCGTTCAAAAAGTTTAACCCTTTTGCACTCGAAGTTGTTTAAACTCAAAAACCAAGACATTTCTTCTGACCTAGCATATTTTCATTCTGTCTGATCTATTTTATGTTATGGATATGGGTTCTGTTACTATTACTCATTCTTACAACAATTAAATTTTTATTGCAATTAAATTTACAGCAGTTGAATTATTCATCATTATACATAATGGTAAATGGCAATTTTTAGTGGTGCCTCGAAATCACTATTCGAGTGCAAAGATTAAACTGATAACGAGCATCGTCGAAGGAAAGATTTCAGTCGAAAATATTTCAGATCTACGATAGCTTTAAAGCGAATTGTTTAACGAATTGGAGAATAAACATAGAGAATGTATAAATATTAATTGCAGTAATTAGTTTAGATCTTTATAGTCACCTCAGTGGTCCCCGATGCCAAAGTGATTGTAGCAGTAACTAAATTGGATTTTTTCCGCTATTCTTGCGTTATTATCAGACAGGTATGACAACATAAGCTTCATCCTACACAGGACGAGCTTTTATTACGGAATGACCATTACAAGATATGCACACGGTCCCGTCTTTCCGCTTTTATCGCGTCGCCCCGATAAATGCTGACCATAAAGACACAAACGAGCTCGAGTCCGCTCGTAAATTGCACCCTATCGCGAACGGTTTCTTTAATACTGTTCTGGATGTACTTTGTTTCATTAAAGAGTCTTAACCGTTCCTACAAAATAAAAATACGAGTCCGGTACTAACCGAAGGTGCATCAAAGTTATTAATTAATTGTTCTCCCTAAATATAGTTCCCTGTAAACCATTAACTGGTCGGTGAGTTAATATCAACTTGTCGGTAGTCCACTATTTAATCGAGCGATTAAACTGTTTTACAACTGTATTATGAACCGATCATCTATGAAACAACTTAGCCCGTTCGATAACAATTACACAATGCGTTTCGCGAAGGCTTGAAACTAAAAAATTACGAAATGAACGTATCAATCAATCTCCACGTTGTTTTCATGTTTAATGTTATCTTTTGGATTTTTCTAAGGAAATCGAACCAGTATCTGGTAGACATTGTACCAGAATTCTTATATGTAAGACAGCTCGTAGCAGATTTTCTATTAACCTTAACACTAAAGTTACCGCAGCAGGTGATATGACCGTTTTCGGATTATTCCCTCTAAATGTAGTTTCTTTCAAACCATTAACCGTGAGTTAATGTCGACCTGTTGGTAGTCCACTATTTAATCGAGCGATTAAACTGTTTTACAACTGTATTATGAACCGATCATCTGTGAAACAACTTAGCCCGTTCGATAACAATTACACAATGCGTTCCGCGAAAACTTGAATCCAGCAAATTACAAAATGGATATATCAGTCAAGTAAGAAAACGAATCTCCACGTTGTTTTCATTTTTATTACAACTTCAGAACTTTAACGCTTGAGGTCGTTGGTGCATACAGTGTGTTACGAAAGAGTTCGAACACCCTTTACTCCTCCGAGTACTGGGACTTGCGGTTCCTTGCCGAGGTCATTTTCGCTCGCGTGTATGCGTATATCAAAACGTGGTTGGTCCTCTGAGACGCGAAGTCTTCGCAGCCATTACACTGATACTCTGAGATTTGAACATCCATCGCTATGTACGCATATTGCATGCAGCATTTGCGCTTTCGTTTTCGTTATAGATACAAGGAAATATAGTATATACAACAGCATCGTGATTTACGAAAAAATAATATTTATTCAACATATCTGTTGCATGAAATATGATGTTTCGCAGAGTCGTTACAGAAGCGGTGAAGGCAAGATGATGGGGCATCCATGTCACCGTGTGCGTGGTCCGAAGCCAGAGGGTTGGGTCCTCTTAACGCTAAACCTACCACAGCGGGTCAACGACCCTTTTCAGACTTTTTATTTTACAATAATTGAAATTATAAAATTTCCTCCATAGTAATCGATTCGATGGATCTCTTTGTCCCATTATACTTTGTAATGAAAATCGCAAACAATCCAAATAGATTAAATCTTGGCATTTTTATAGGACAATGTACACCAGTCAATTTTAATGCTCGGTAGGTTTAGCGTTAATAGGGTAGGAGCCATAATCCATGAGCAGATCCGAGGTTACCAAAGATCTTGAGCAACCACAGGATTGGTGGATCGTCATTGTCAAATTTGACCGAACTTTTATTTCAGAATTTGTTAGAGATTGCTAGTGAACGTAACAATCCTTCTTTCATCGTTTATATGTTGATTATCACCCAGTATTTATCTACCCACATTTTTGTAAAGAAAGGCGATATACGCTTCAACCATTCCACAGACACACCCAGTATCTAAATCGATTAATTTCCGGCAGGGGAAAGCAGTAACTTTGAATTGGTTAATTGCGTTGCGTCGGTCCCTTGGTGTCTTGCCTCACGGATTGATGGACAGTCTTGATGGATATCGAGGCGGATATTATTGAAAAATGACGATTGCGTGTACCGCGAACCAAACGATTTGACTTTCTTGAACAATTAGAGGCAGTGATTTTCTAAACTATGTGCAATAGTGATTTCGAAATGATTGCAATTGGTAGACGTTGCATGAGAAAATCCCATTATTTGAAATAATTTTTACATCGCTATACTTGCGTCTAGGAAAGTGACAACAGTTACAGTGTTGCAAAGACAACTAATAGTAAAAACCTGAATGCATAAGAGGAAATAAATCATGTAAAGTGAAACTTTTGAGACCAGAAGATATGTTTTGGTTTTCGAAGGTAAAACAGCTTCGAGTGCAAAGGGTTAATTTTTAAAGTAACACAGTTATACACATAAAAAAGATTATTGAATATCTCTTGTCTTTCCACCATTCCAAGGTATACATCCTCCATATCACATGTTCACCCCTACTCGCCGTTATGTTTTATCCCTTCTCGACCGAATACACCCTTGAAGCGGTGCTGCGGTATTGTATTACATCCCCGGCACACAAGGTACATAATATAGAAGACACGTTTGAAACTGATTTCGGAAAATCAGCCGCATCCAGCGAGTCCTCGAACCCGTCGAAAGCAAAGAGCTAATCCAAAATGGAATGGAAAGTCGACGGTCGAAGACAATCGTTTTGACGCGCGAAAACAAATAGAGGAAGGTGTTCCTTATCCCGTGGAATCGTTTGTTTAGCCGGCTTGTGTTTCGAGGCTTCGGGAATCTACATAATTGCTGTGAGAATTGTTCGCAGCCACCGACTAGCACCACTCGACGTACCGCGACCGGCGTATTCCACTCGTCTTGTGTTTGACTCACGCCCTTCGAGGGATTCGTTTATTTAGGGCCGATCTTTTGTTTCTGTATCTTGTTGCAGGCACAAAGATCCTCGTGGCGATCGGGGTGCCCAGGGTTCTTATCCTTCGAGGACCAAATCTCGGCTACTTGGAGGTTCGACGCTCCTCGAACGACACCGAATTCCTTTCCGAGTCGTTCCACCAGAATTAAAACGTGAGAACGATAAATAACCGATCCTGAAGACCTCGTGTAATTATCGGCTGGTTCCCCAACTTCCTTCGGAAACATTTCTTTTCAATTCTGGCATTCGTTCTACTCGTTGCTCTATTCCAGTATATTCTGGGATATTCTAGCATATTTTTGTCTACTCTGGGATACTATGGTGCATTCATGAACATCCGAGTCAATTCTTGTATATTGTGGTGCATTTTAGAATATTATTGTATATTCTGATGCATTTTAGTATATTCTGGTATATCCTGATGCATTCTGGCATATTCTTGTAAATTCTGTTATGTTATGTCATATGTTGGTATATTCTGCTTTATTCTAGTATATTCTGGGATACTTTAGTATAGTTTTATATATTCTTGAAGATTATGCTCCATTCTAGTCCATTCTAGACAATTCTTGTATATCCTGGTGCATTTTA
>CM052099.1:4522330-4533978 GCA_028453745.1 Agapostemon virescens
AAAAAACTTCAATTTTCTTGTATGAGTTAAATTGGCTCATTTCAGTAAAAATAGTATATAATCAACATCCGCAAATCTAGTGTTAAAAACTGGGACACCCTTGTATATCTCCAAAAATAAATTCGTCAAATGTTTTTTCATAGATGCATCTTCACAGTTCTATAGTCGCAAATTAAAAATATTAGAATGCGATTTTGAGACGCGTCCCATCGATCGGACAAAGATCAGCTGACACCATCTTTGCGCGAAACAAAAATGACCAAAACTTTCCCGTTCAACCTGATAAAATCCGTAGTACACGAATTTAATTTTCGTTACATGGACCGTTTATTTTAAAAGTTGTACAAGTCCATCTTTTTTAAAAAATGAGATATCGCGTGATTTGTGCTTAACCCTTAGCATTCTAATGGCGCCTTTAAAACGGCACTAAAAATTGCCATACTTTTATTTAAATCATTTTTACATCGCTACGTTCACAGTGAAGAAATCGACAAAAATTTCATTATTCCAAGTATGAAAAATAATAATTATTTTCATTTGTACGAAAGGAAATGAAGTATGTAAAATGGAGGTATTTAACACTAGAACTACCGAACAATAAATCCAACAATATATATTGCTTTGCAATAATAATGAGACTGTATCTATTAAAACTTTATAGAATACTTATTGTAAGGTATACGTCATTAAAAAAGTACATTGGAAAATTACTAATGAAAATATTTTTATAACTTCAGTAATTACGAAAGAAATAAGTAAGAACCAGTCATGTTGACTGGTTTGGTAGTTCCAGTGTTAAAAGTGTACCGATTGATACGAAAAAAGTTCTAAGTTAGAGACTAATTATTAATTGGTTCACGTTCAAAACATAAGCGTATAAAACCGTGCAATCTAACGACTATGATTTCAATGAACGCAGTAAAAATTTTCAAATATTCACGTAAGGGGTAATGAAGGAATCAAACGAAATTTTCTCGTCCATTGGGCATACAAATTAGGTATTCTCCGATTTTGAATATCCGAAAACTCAAACGACTTCGGGGATGGCGCTTAGTCTGAGCTTTGCGAAGCCGTGCCAACAGTTTCTTGGAATCACAGCCGGTGGAGCTGGCTTTGACCGTAGATCACGCGGTTGTTTTGATTTGCACCGCAATTGAAGTCGTGGTCCCAGCATCAACATGGGACGCATAAATTATTGTGACGGATTTGCCGGCTCTAAATGCGAATTTACGAGGTGACCGCGTAACAGGGATAGTTGTAGGCTCGAATGGAAAGCATTGAAGTGTAAGTATCGTCTGCGTTGTGTCTACTACTGCAATGTTACCAACGCCAATTAGGCATTCTACGAAACATAGGTTCAAAATGTTCGTTCGTAAATGGACGAATATCGTTTGTGTTGTGTCTGCTACTACAATATTATCAACGCCGATTAGGTATTCTACAAAACAGGTTCGAAATGTTCGTTCGTGAATGGACGAATATCGTCTGCGTTGCGTCTGCTATTGCAATGTTATCAACGCCAATTAGGCAATCTACGAAACATAGGTTCAAAATGTTCGTTTGTAAATGGATGAGTATCCTCTGCGTTGCGTCTGCTTTGCAATATTTTCAACGTGAATTAGGGATTCTACGAGGTAGAGGATTCGCATGTTCAAAATGTTTGTTCGTAATTGGAAGAAACAATTTCAATCGAGGCTCGGCTGGAAAGCATTGTAATGGAAATATCGTCAACGTTGTGTCTCCCTATTGCAGTAGTATCGACGTTGATTAGGCATTGTACGAAACATAAGCTCCGCATGCTCAAAATGTTTGCTTGTAAATGGAGGAAACAATTTCAGTCAAGAGTACCGTAAAACAGATTTCATCCGAATATCTGATCTTTAACTCTCAATGTACATTTATACATTATAAATAAAGTCATTACCGTCTTAACGAGTATCGTATATCCCAAACCGTGAAAGATATACTGCAGCAGCTTGCTAAGATAGTTAACGATGTACCCACACTGCGAGCGTGGTCTAAATAATGAGGAAACGGTGTAGACTCAACAGTTTTTTACTGGAATTATTTTCATTCGGCACCCCGCGATCTACAAAATACCGAGACGTGAATTTTTGTAATTCGAACGAAGAATTTTTATGATTATCGTTAGGTAGAAAAAGCGGGCGACTCGGTGGTGCAGCGCCATTATCAGAATTTATAATGCTGCTGGTGGGGCTTAATTTATGAAATCGAACGTTAAGCACTAACAGTGAACGTATTTGATCGACGAGGCGCGTGTGTTCACAATTACTCGCAGACAACGCACGTGTGGCCCCTCGAGGAAAATTCCAACGATTTTCAAACGTTTATCTTCAATTTGTCTACTAATTAATGGCTTCTGAGTCCCCTAATATTTTCAGGCTGAACGAAAATCGGTCGCTGGCATGCTTCACGCTACTCTCGCTGTTATCGTGAAAAATTCTCGATGTTAATTCGGATACGAAGTTCGTGTTTTCCTTCCAACAATTAATCGCTCTTCTCTCTCTGAAGCACGGTGGTATTTTAAAAGTGCCCCACATTCTTAACACTAGAACTACCGGACCAGTCAATATGACTGGTTCGTAATTTTTTCTTTCACAATTCGAGAAATTATAAAAGTATCTTCATCGGAAAGCTTCGAACGAATTTCTTCATTGAAGCAGACATTGTAAAATGGGACAAGGTCAGCAGTCTTGTCATTATTACAAGACAATATACATCAGTTGCGTTTATTACTCAGTAGTTCTAGTATTAGTGCGTGAATGTACAAGGTAAGGTATTTTTTGACCCAAAAAAACGTGGGTCCTTTTATTTTTTTAATTTCTGTGGTTCAAAGGGTTAAACAACCACTAGGTACTTCTATTGTGAAATTGCGTTCTTGATTGACATTTACTTCTTAGACAATCGCTTTTATTAACGCGAACTCTCAGTTTCGCTACTCAACAAATAGACCATATACATATTTTGGCAAATATTTTTCGAAATCAAGAGCCAATCTTTTTATTCTTTTAATAAATTAAGGATCCCAACAATTTTCATTAAATGCAGCGTCGACCACGTATTCAATCAAATTTTGATTTCCTTCTTTATTCAACGAATAATTGTTTCATTTCATTTTATCATCGCATCCATGTTGGCGTCACATTTTTCATATCTCAATATTTACTTATCCAAAAATTCTATTTTCCAATATTTCACTACGTGAAACGACTGTACTTAACCCCTTGCCATGTTATGCAAAAATATTCTATAATATTATGCCTTTCTTTCATTTGTAATCAGTATTTAAGCATGGAAGTAGATGTAGCAGTATCAAATATGTAAATTGTCTTCTCCCCTTTGTAACATTATTAAGGATGAAGATGTTATGATAACTTTAGTTACAAAGAAAATGGTATGGCAAGGGGTTAACACTTAAATTTTTGTTAACGAATAGCAAAATTTCTAGAGATTTTTGCTGTCCTAGATAATTATTTACACTCGAAGCATGAGGATACACAGTGGATCACTTTAATATTCGGACACTACAATTTTTACTTTGGCGTATTGTAATTTTGTTCACGATGAAGAAAAAGAAATTAATTCTAAATTACACTACTGTATAGGGTCTAGTTAATAAAAGCATAATTTTTATTTATATAATTACTAACGTTTACTAAGTATTCTATTTTAAACAAAACAATGTCTAGTTTTAACGTGACAATAATAGTGGGACACCTCGAAATGTAAAAATTTGCGTGAGCTAATGTGATATTTAATGCAATTGTGAGGTATGTGTACAAACATTACAGTCTATGTAAACTCTCGAGCCATAGAAAATTAGTTGTGTTTAGATATTCACTAAGTTCACTGATAATAATCGGACGCAAGAGAAACACTGGATACAACGTACGCCAACTTGTCACTTTTCAGAATGCAAAAGGTGAATCGTAAGGGAAAATTGCAGCAATGCTTAAAATTAGTAAAAGTACAGTGTGAGATATTATTAAAAGATTTAAGTATGAAGACCGAATACAATCTATTCCGTAAAGAAGCCAACCAAAAATTTTGGACACGCGATATAAAAGAAAAATTATAAGAAAAATAAAGAAAGATCCTACATTAAGTGCACCAAAATTAGCTGCCGAATTATTAGAAGAGACTGGCAAAAAAAAATGCACCCCCCAAACAATACGCAGAGCATTAAAAGAATGTGGTTATAATGGACGAGTTGCTCGGAGAAAACCGTATGTGAATGAAACTTATAGAAAGAAAAGACTAAACTTTGCGAGAGAATTTGTTTTAAAAGAAGATGCGTGGTGGAATGATGTTATTTTTAGTGATGAGAGTAAATTCAACATTTTTGTATCGGCTGGCGAAGAATGGTGTGGCGAAAGAAAAATGAAGAATTAAAAATTAAAAATACATTCAACATTTGGAATGGGTGAATTAATTTTTATTGATAACATAATGTACGAAAATGTATATCTGAACATTTTAAAAAATAATTTACGTAAAAGTGCAATGAAAATGGAGATTCAGAATACATTTAAGTATTATCGAGATAATGACCCGAAGCATAAGGCACGTATCGTACAGGAATATTTGCTGTATAATTGTCCACAATTATTACAACCGCCACCTCAGTCCCCAGATCTGAATCCTATAGTAAATTTATGTGATGAACTAGACCGACGAATTAGAACAACTTCAGTAACATCTAAAGAAACGTTAAAAGAACGACTGAAAGAGAAATGGAATAATATCAGTACAGAATATTAGAAAAAAATAATTTGCAATATACCTGATCTATTAAAAGTGGTCATTCATCAAGAAGGATATCCTACACGATATTGAATGACTTTTCGTTTGTAAAAATTAGTACAAAAACTATGTCTTTAAAATGTAATTTAGAATTAATTTTTTTTCCTGCATCGTGAACAAAATTACAATGCGACAAAGTGAAAATTTTATAGTGTCCGAATATTAAAGTTACTCGCTGTAGGTTAAATCGGTAAAACCTAACAGTATTATCGAATGCGTTGGATACCGGCTTAAAGATTAATAACAGAACGAGATTCTGAGTACAAGCATCGGTCTTTTCGAAATACGTATTCATATGAAATACGTCGTCGACAAGGGGGGGACGAAACGTCCGTAGCAATCTAATGGTTCCCAACGTGGAAACCACTGTGAAAGGTAGTCCTCAAACGTTTGATTTAAAGTGAACGCATGTGGATAGAGGTGGAATTGGTGAAAAGATAAATGAACCCCGTAAACATGAGATTCCATGGTTAAGTGATCTCGTAACTTTTCCGGTAAAACCTGGTACCAGTACGAAACCATGTGTCGGTCTCTCGACCACGGAAAAAAATGTGACGGTTATGGGGATTACGATCCATGGTGTAAATCAGTCGACGTGTACGGAAAAAAATGAAATGTTTAAATGCAAGCCAGATTCCCACCACGAACTTATTTGGAAATTTTCGGGTTGTCCTGCGGTGGATTTCTCAAGTGGTTCCGAGGAAGAGCAGATGGATCCCCGAAGAAACCAGCAGCAAACTGCAATCAGCTGTTGTAAAGTACCGCGTGAGGCGTAGTCATATTCCTGTCGACTAGAAATTCGTATTTTAACGATGTATGTACTTAACCTTCTATGGGCCGAATTTTTTTTAATTATAAAAAATGTACGCAACGGAAAATCAACAATTACAAACCTATATATGCAGATTAAAAGAAATTTACCAGTTTAAACAAGTTCTAACTGCAGACAACTTGAAAGACAGTTACTTTGATATTGCAGGTTGACGATGCTACCAACCGTTACAATATTGTTATTTGTTACCTCAGAGACATTATATAATTTAGACGTATACGTTATCTTATAAAAAACTAAAATTATTTGGTAAAGTGTCGATATATTAACATGTGACTTGAAAGTTACACGGTCACATAGAGAGTTAATTCGCATTGAGAAGAAATCTTCCTAATCACTGTTAAACAAAATGGATTTTAAATAACGAATAAAATTGTTTCACTCGTTATTCTTTATTTGAATGCAAAAGTACAATATTATTCGTCATTCTCGAGGAATGAATGCATTTTAACCCTTAGAACTCCAATGGCTCCTGTGAGGAGACACTGGAAATTGCCATAATGCTATTTAAAACAACTTCTACATCATTATGTTTATGTTTAAAAAATCAGTAAAAAGTGAAGTGTTGTAGGTATGAGTAATAGTAATGAATTTTATGTGCATGAAAGGAAACTAACCATGTACAATGGAACTGTTTTAGGTAAAAAAATATCTCGAATTTTGGAGTTAAAATGGCTTAGAGTGCAAAGGGTTAATAGTATTGGTTGTATTCATCCATGTCTTCATTGTAGTAAATTCTCATCGATTTAACTACAGCAACAGATGTCAAGCAATGCTGGGTTTAAGCATCTAGCGGGCCCTAGATAAAATTCAAATTGGATCCCTATTTATATAAATTGCGTTTTGTTTAATAGATAGAATATAATAGAATAGATAGAAGTACAAATAATGTAAATTGCACAAGATGGTTCCGTTGGTTTCTATCTGCAGACAACTTGCAAGGCATTTACTTTGATATTTCAGGTTAACGGTGCTGCCAACCGTTGTCTATATTATTTGTTACCTCAGAGACATTATATAATTTAGATTTATACGTTATCTTATAAAAAACAAAAATCATTTGGTAAAATGTCGATATTATTATCATATCTATTATTTAAAACAATTTTAACATCGCTATCTTTATGCCTAAGAAATTAATAACAATTTAACGATTGTAAGAACGAGTAACAGTAAAAAGAACTCCATATACATAAGGTGACATAATTCGTGTAGAATGAAGATATCCTAGGTCAGAAGAAATGCTTTCGTTTCCCAATTAAGACAGCTTCGAGTGCAAAGGGTTAAATATCTAAAGAATAATCCTACGATTTTGTCAGGCACGAAACAGATTACGTATCAAAGGGTGTTCGAATCGATTCTGGCAGATAATGAATCGAGCATTTCACACGAATAGTTCGCAAGACGCATTTCAAACTCGTTTCACGCGTTAAACGGACTAGGGAGATAGCATTCGGAAAGCAGAGTCGAGGCGGGTGAATCAGGATTGACAGTTACGTTCCGCGACATAAATAAAATAAAAAAACAATGTACTTATCGGGGATTAAGGGAGTCTGAAAAATGAGGACAGACAACCAGGCGGAGCGTGATTATTGAAACATCAAAGGAAACGTCGACGATTTGTAGCATTGCGGCAGGAATCAATGTGAAATTCTGTGGGCGTGCAGTCATCTGACTCGAATGATCTGAGTCGGCACGGTACGGGAGCACGTGGTCGGCAGAAGGGTGCTGACCCCTCGCAACAGGGTGCGCAGCAGGGTGCCGTTATCCTCGCGTTCTTACCTTGCTCAGAGTTTCCGATCCGACGGATTTTGTTTCCTAGACCTTACAACAGCTACAACAGCCACAACCTCTACAACAGTGAACCGGGTAGGTAGAGTACCAGAGGCTGCATGTCAATGCATCGCGGAGACAGTCTCCTTTGAACTGTTCCGCCCGTTCATGCTCGTTTATCCCTCTTCTTCCCGTCGAAGCTACCGTTGCCGGTCGCATGCTTCTAACTATGGCGGCTCGATAGATATAACTCGTAAAAACAGTATTTTAAAGTAAGTAAATAATAATTTTAAGTAAAACTATAAGTTTGTGCATCTATTGTACACTTTTTCTTGGCGTACATCAATGGTACAGAGTTTTCCAAAAGCACCTTTGGGATGTTGAATGGAAATATCTGTCAAACGCCATGTTCGTTTCTTGTCGCTTTCTTTTATTTTCAATCTACAATGATAGACAATTTTAACACTTTGCCGGCCGCTTATTTGTTACATCGCCGTTACACTGACGCCGGCGATATTTATGCAGATTCTACTGCTTGCATACTTGCCATATAATAATTATTAAAAAAGGCATGGAAGTAAGGTTAACCCTTTGCATTCGAGACAACTGCAATAACATCTAAGGAAATGTTAAAAGAATGACTGAAAGAGAAATGGAATAATATTAGTACAGAATATTTGAAAAAAATAATTTGCAATATGCCTGAACTATTAAAAGAGGTCATTCGTCAAGAAGAATATCCTACACGATATTGAATTACTTTTCGTTTATAAAAATTAGTACAAAAACTATGTCTTTAAAAGTGTCCGAATATTATTGTAACGTTAAAACCAGACATTGCTTTGTTTAAAATAGAATATTTAATAGACGCTAGTAATTATATAAATAAAATTTATACTTTTATTAACTGGACATTATGTAGGAATGTAATTTAGAATTAATTTTCTTTTTCCTGCATCGTGAACAAAATTACAATGCTCTAACTTAAAATGATTACGTATACAAATTAATGGGTAAAATTTTTATATTTTAGCATTTTGCGTATCTTCCGTTATCTTCCTTTTCCTATCTTGCGTTATCGTCCTAATCATCTTTAGGAAGATAATTTCTTAAACATTAATCTTTGTAATTTTGCTTTGTACGATATTTGATGTAACAATTGCCAAGATGCTTGTTCGGTTTGTCGAGACAAGTATTACAATAATATGTTGTTTGATGTCTTTTTCCGGGTTTATTTCTTTGAGAGCAGACTTTGCAATCTTGCCTAACTCCTGTTAGAATAGTATGCAGCTTTCCATTCCGGCGGATGTCTTCGAAATTGTAGGTTGAAGTTGAAGCTCGGTTACGTGTCTGTCGAAAATCTCCAGTCAGTTCGTTAATTATGTTTTTCACACACCGCAGGTGACTAAGCGGCTGTTCTGTTCTCTGCTGTTTAGTGGTTTTATAAAGAATATAAGAATTTATTAAACAAATTTCTAGGCCCCCAAAAAACAGTTTACGCCACCATTTCAAAGATTTTCTCAGGAAACGGTACGTTGAGGCATACTGATCTGCACGATCGACATCGCCCATATGTTCTTTATAATTTATTACAATATTAGGCTTTTTGACGGTAACTTCAATACCACCTCGCAAAATTCTTTTTACAGGTGTCATTCCTGCATTATTCCAATTGGTCAGACATGCGACCACCCTCGTGTTCTTCCATGCTAAAACTATTTCTTTTGCGGCATGTTACTGTAGATTTCTCGGGAAATTTTGCATTTTTTATTTGATTTGACAGATGCTTCCTATTTCTTAAGATTATAGGATTAAGATTAGGATCTTATTCACACGCCGCTTGCTTTTCTAAAAGCGCCAAGGAAACGTTTAAGGCGAGATAACGTTCTGGTGAGCGAGAGTCACCTTTCTAGTTACAGCATCTAATAATGTGGTGAGTGAGAGTCACCTCTCGAGTGCAAAGGGTTAACCCTTTAACTTTACGTCTATGGCAATCGTAGCTAGCTAAATGAGTGCACAATTAAATTATTGTTACACTTACAGGAAGAATCGTACCGTTAAGAGCGATTCACAACAATTGATAATTAGATTGTATGCATTAATTGCAAGACGTAGAAACTGTTGGAATTTATTTCATAAATGTAGAACAAAATTAATCTATTTTTTCTTTAAAAGAAAGGATCGATTGAACTGGCTTTTGACCTCAGTTAGTCATATTGGACTGTTCCTTTTCTCTGTTTCGATCTCTTGTGTTCTTCTTAGTAACGTTTCTTTCGAAGTGAAAAGACGTGTCTCACAACGTGCTTCTAGAGAAGCTATTAAAATATAAATTTTATTTCATATTCTATAATAGAGTGTAATTTCATTGTATACCCATATTCGTTAGAAACAAATTAGGAACTTTTTCTTGTTTGGTGATTCACCAAATTTTTGAACCTTTATATTGTTTAACACTAAACCTACCATAGACTGTCAAATGACCCTTTCCAGATTTTCTATTCTACAATTACTGACGTTACAAAATTGTCTTTGCACAAATCAATTCGATGAATTTTTCTAATCCAGTATACATTGTAATAAAAATTGCATAAAATCCAAATAAATTAATTCTTGTCACTTTCATAGGACAATATACATTAGTCAAGTTTACTGCTCGGTAGGTTTAGTGTTAAAAATACAGTCACTTATTTTAGCAAAACTGAATAAGATTGTAATGTTAGATAGCGCGTGGGTAATTGAGGTTTCGGTTTATTTGATTTAATTCGATTTGAAATTTCAAAAGAATTACGAGTAATTTATACATAGTTGAATATATATGGATCTAGATTAGCTAACATTTCTCGCAGGACTCAATTACAGGCGAATAAGGAAACGAAAGATGTTTCCTCGTGAGAATCGACGAGCTCAAATTTTCCTCGAACGCCAGGAACTCTTAAACAGGAATAAACGTTCGAGAGCTGGTCACGTAACGCGAGGTTATTTCTGCTAAAGCTACGAAATTTACAAAACGCGAGCACCTGAAGCGCATGAGCTGGGTTTCAAGTTTCTGGTGCCATTTAATGGCTCGACTTACCAATAGTAACGCGTAAGTTTCCAGACGTCGAGTATTAGCATACCGAGTTAGCGGCATTCCGAACAAAGTTGCATACCCGCGACTGGGGAATGGGGAACTGTGATTGTTGCAAAAAACCATCGGACATTTATTAAGCCAACATTACGATTCAATTAGCATGTTTCCACCCTTTCAGCTCGAAGTGCAAGGGGTTTCGAGAAACGCGGCAACACTGTTGCTAAATGCAAAGAAAACTACACAAATGGTTAGGACTAATGTGTGAATTTAATTTGAGTGGACCATTTTCTGTAAATAAGATGGAGAAGGTACAGCAGCTCCGTTTAATGGGATTGATAAAACAGAAGAACCATTTTTATTATTTCTGATCGATACAAGAAAACAACAAAAATTGCATAAATTTCGAATTTGAATAAATCTCTGTTTGTAATTATTTATAACTGGTAATGAAAATTTATGAAGACCTAATCGTTCTGCACACATTGTGGAGTTTAAATTAAAGCAATAAATTTTTAATCTAGAAGGCTGCTTCGAATTCTAATTATATGGTTACGATGAATTGATATTTGCAAATTTGCTTATACACATTTAGCAACACTGTCGGTAATATGATCCATCGAACAAACAAAATATGAATATTTTTCGAAGAGTGTTTTCGATGATTCAATTATCTATTATACATTGTACCTATGCGAAATTAAGAGCTATAAAAGGTGCTATGCTACTGTTCCGTTGTTAACCCTTTACACTCCACGCAATTTTAATTCCTAACTCGAGACATTTTTTGTCCTAGAATAATTCCATTGTACGTGGTTCGTTTTCTTTCGTGCATATAAAATTTGTTACTAACAACTTATTAGACACGATGCACCACTATAATGGCTCGAGCACACTCAATTGTACCGTTAATTATTAAAATTAAATCACATGCGTCATATCTTTAAGAAAAATTATAATTTAGTTATTAAATCGTGCATATCAAATTTGTTACTATCAACTTATTACACACGATGCACCACTATAGTGGCTCGAGCACACTCAATTGTACCGTTAATTATTAAAATTAAATCACATGCGTCATATCTTTAAGAAAAATTATAATTTAGTTATTAAATCGTGCATATCAAATTTGTTACTATCAACTTATTA
>CM052099.1:4536447-4560949 GCA_028453745.1 Agapostemon virescens
ATAATAAATTTATTTTACACGAAATGAAACGAGAGAATTTCGTTTCGTGTAAAATAAATTTATTATGTTGTCTACATTGGTTTATAACGTCATAATAATCCTGTGGTGTGTACAGGAAATTCTTTTTCGTAATGCCATTTTTTCTGTCTATGGAAATTGGACTTACACCACTTTCATAATCAATGGTTACGCAATTACTTTTACCGGCCAATTTTAAATTGAACAAAGCATAGGCATTTTTACGATATTAAATACTAACTAGTTATAAATAAAAAGTTTACACTAAATTAAGCATAAATCGCGTCGTATCTCATTTTTTTTTAAAAAAAAGGACTTACACCACTTTCAAAATAAACAGCTCAATTAATGTTCAGTGTTGTTGATTTATTAATAATAATTCTTAAATGACGCAATGGTGCCGGTCATCGGTGACCACAATGGCATTCAACGTGTTAACATTAATAATTTACTGTAATACTTAATAATAGAATTGAGTGTGCTCGAGCCACTATAATGGGGCATCGTAATATAGAATGACATCCACGGAAGCCACTATAGTGGCGCATCGTGCTTAAGAGGTTAATTGCAAAAGTGTGGGTCGTGTACGCCCCACGCGGCCTAAATGGAAAGTCTTTAAAAAACGGCCCGGCACGGAACGTGTTAATTAACACACGCACATGTAAAATAAATATAGTAGAATGCGTGATTGTTACGCGTCCCATAAATCTAACGTCTATTGAGACGACATTTGCCTTACTTTACTTTCCTGGAATCTAAAGAAGAAAGCAGAACTTATCGATATTATAAGCGCCCGGTGTATCCAAAGATTATTATAATTTTCTAACATTTTAGCATTCTCGTTTAACAGTGCAATACCATAATCATCCACCGATCCATAGTAGCGATTACAAAGCGTATCGGAGTGTGACCGTGTCCCGCGCATTTCTGGCGCCATTCGACTGGTCAGAAGCTAGACGACAGGCTCTCTCGTTCGCCGGTGCGGCCGCGTGTTTGCTCGACAGGTTAGCGAAATTCCAGCGGAGGGAACGCAGCGTCGCCGCCCTATCCATTTGCGTTTCTCGTGCGCTCGACAAAACATTCGTCGGATGTCTACCTTTCCGTTTGGCGTGGTTTAAATCGATCGAGCCGCAATCTGGTCGATCGTCGTCGGTCCAAGGGCGCGAAATTGATTAACGTCATGGCATGCTTCGGCTTTCAATTTCGATTTCGATTTCGGGACCAGTCTCGGACGGGGGTCTCTCTCCGACACGGGTACACCGTTCCCAGAACACACTTCACTACCAGGATCAAGAGATTGGATCTAGCCCCCTCCCATCCCCCCTATCGCCATGTTAACCGCCTCGAAATCTCAATCGATTGTTATTCTCGGTTTTACGATTCCTCAACCCCTCTCGCCGACTCTCGCCCCCGATTGTCGCAATCTGTATCGTGATAAATAAAAACAGTCAATAAAAATCTGACACCGTCGTCACGGGTACACCGAGGGGGACCCATCACATCCGTAACGTAGCATAATCTCGGCGGGAGTTATGATCGTCATAAACGCGTCCTAGTCGAGCGGCTTACGAGCCAGCTAGCTGCGGAATTTTTTCAGTGAAATCTCGAGGTTGCCTTCGGCCAATTGTCGGTTTATTTCTCGGCGATCTACGACGAGATATCTCGTCGCGAGACCCGCGGAAATTCCAGCCCTACAGCCAATTACCCCGTGATCTCTTGTATAACGAATCAATTGCCTCATGTTATTTATCGTCGAATCGCCTCCGCGCACAGATACGTACCGGATATAGGAGAGATATGACTTGCGACCCGGGTTCTCAGGGTTATTGGCATCGTTCTTTTCTTTTTCTACGGTTGATGGAAAATAAAATGCTCGACGTTTCGACACGCAACTTCAACGACGGAACGATGATTTACAGCGTATCCGAGCGTGTTCTCGTAAGATTAACGGAACCGAGTGGAACTATCAATACAACGTGCCGAGAAATAAAATCGAATCATGTCGGTTTATAGGGATTTTTCTGTGCAGCTACGATCGATACGCGCAGCGATTATTTAAAGGCGCACGGAAATGAAATTTTACGCAAGTGGTAAAGCGCGTTTGTTGCGCGCTTGATAGTTGCCGATGATTGGAACGTTTAAATCAGAGTCGAGGGCCGAGTGTTCCACCTAATTCCCGTTTACCAGTCGTAAACGTCGCGGCCGCGCAAAATGAAGGCTACAACGAAATCCCTCGACTACTTTTCTGTATTTCATGCTAGATTTTTTTTTAAGGGGCCATCAATTACGGTATTCTGCCGGCTAGAATAATACACGAATAGAGTGGACATTGTAAACGTAAACGCGGGCAAAATGATCCACTATATTGCTCTTCAATGAAACAAGCTTAGTTTATTTAACACTAGAACTACCAAACCAGTCATTTTGACTGGTCCCTAGTTTTTTATTTTGCAATTATTGAAGTTATAAATATGTTTTCGTCCGAAATTTTCGGATGTACTTCTTTAACCTCTTAGGCACCATGCGCCACTATAGTGGCTTTCCGGATGTCATCTTATATTACGATGCGTCACTATAGTGACTCGAGCACACTCAATTGCATTATTAATTATTAAAGTAAATTATTAGAGTTAAAGTATACGCATAATATTTTTAAGAAAAATTATAATTTTATGATCAAACAACTTCATTCCAAGGTGCTCTGCCGTAAGAGGTTAATGACGTACAACTTACAATAAGAATTATATGAAGTTTTAATAGATACAGTCTCATTATTATTGCAAAGCATTGCCTATTGTTGGATTTATTGTTCGGTAGTTGTAGAGGTAAACAGAAATTGTCATTTTTCTACAACAATAATAGAATTCCACATAAGACAAACCAGAATTTAGTTATATGAACCGTTTATTTTGAAAGTTGCTTAAGTCAATTTTTCAAAAAAATCAAGCTAGCTATGTTAATATTTACATATTCACGTTATTTTTTCATTTTCAAACAAATTGTAAATAATATATTTAATCCTTTGCACTCCAAACAATTTTAATTCCAAAGTCGATACAATTTTTTTGTCCTAAAGTAGTTCCATTGTACGTGGTTAATTTTCTTCCATGCATATCAAATTTGTTACTATTAATCGTACGTGCAACACTTCAATTATTATTAACTTCATAAATACAAACATTATAATGTGAAAATAGTTTTGAATAATAGTGTAACAATTTTAACACTAGAACTCCAAACCAGTCATTTTGACTGGTCCCTAGTTTTTTCTTTCGCAATTATTGAAGTTATAAGAATGTTTTCGTCAGAAATTTTCCGATGTACTTCTTTAATGACGAACACCTTACAATAAGTATTGTATAAAATTTTAATAGATACAGTCTCATTATTATTGCAAAGCAATGCATATTGTTGGATTTATTGTTCGGTAGTTCTAGTATCCGCCTCAGAGGAACCATTTGAGTGCTAAGGCTTAAAATCACTAAGATTTTGTGAACGATTAACCCAGATAATGATTTTTTAAATAATACTAATTCCATTAAATGTATATTTTTAACATAATATATCAGCGCAAACAAGCAAGCAAGAAAGATTACCAATATGATGCAAGTTGATGACATTAGCCCTACTCCGCGCTCGCAATTTACATTTCCTGAGTTTCCTGATTATATTATCTCCTAAAAAATCTTAAAAAGGTACAAAATTCCCAAGTATATGTAGAATTCGCTCTAAGAAAAAAGTGGAATCATAAATCGACATCAAGCACAGCAGATGTTTATCTAAATCGTTATAAATAGCAAACGTAAGAAATGGGGTTGAAAGAAAATAATTTATTGTTTGTCCCTAGGGAATATTACGTAGTGGCAAAACAGTGTCGAAAACATAAGTTCATTCTAAATGAAATAAAACGAGCGGATATCGTTGCTACTTTAGTATATTATACCATTTCATGCTTTAATTCGTCATTTCTTTGCACCAACATTTAAAAAACACTTAAGCGTTATACTAACTCGAAATCATCGTAATTAGACCTATAATACAAGACGTGCGAGTGCACATTAAAATCCATCTTCCACATGTCTCAATTTTCGTAGTAAGCTACATTCTCTGAGCGAGCAGAGCACGTCGAACGATTTTCAAACCAGTCAAAGCAAGGAAACTCTTTACAGTTCGCCACCCAGCTTCCTGTTCGAAAGAAATATTTTTCAGAAAAAGGTTTTCTGCAAAAATACGAGTTTTCAACGAGTATTTCCGATTTCGTTGCAAGTCACGGTACACCGTTGATCCCAGGCTCTCGATAAGAGCGCCGATTCGTCGTCCAGCAAGATCTCGAGAGGATTCATCGAGCATTACTGTCACCACGTCGGAATTACGTTCGCCTAATCCGCTACAGGGATCCGCGTTGCGCCCAATACGAATTCGCTCGAACCAAGTTTCAAAAATCCCAATCTGTCGATCAGCAAATCGGTTTAATCTGCGGATAAGGAGTCTCCTCGGCCGTTCCTTTTGTTCGTCGGAGCTCGGCTCGATCTTGTTCCAAGACTCGTTATGCTCCACAATTTGTCTCTCGAGCTGTGTTACCACGGCAGCCGTGATTGCTTCCTCGGATTAAGCAGCGTGACTAGTCAGATTTTCTCCGATGGAATTCGAGCGGCGACTACGAAGAATGTCGATCTATTCGAAGTTCATCAGGGATCATCTTAGCCTCCCCAACTCACGGATAAAAGATCGGTATCCGCCTCTGTCCAAACAAACGGGACATAGAAATCGCAGAGAATAGGCGTAAATGCTAGCAACGGATCCGATTTTCCAGGATCGTGTTAAAATCAAAGCGGATCGGATGATCCAACGGGAGGTTCGCCGATGTCTCTTTAAATGCGAAGAAGGTATCTATACAAGGGCCGAGTGCCCCTACTGCCTTCTGGGTACGAAGTAAATTGAATGTTTCTACCGTAAACACGCTTGCACAATGCCAGGATTCAGATGATAATTTGCAGGTCACGATACACTCGCTGAGGAATTCTGATTTCTGGCCGCACCACGTTGGTTCACCGTCTATTCTCACGCGGCGCGTTCCCAACTTGTTTGTTTATCCACGAGGATTGTACATAACACTAGATTTACGGATTTAGATCTATACAATTCAAATACAATTTGACTCATTAAAAAATTTGATTACTACAGTGGCTCACAAAAGTATTCGGACACTCTTCAAATCTAAAAAACTTTTTAAAAATTCAACCAGACATCTTGACTTTTATTCAGCAATTACAGTGAATCACTTTCATATTCGGACACTATACAATTTTCACTTTGCCGTATTGTAATTTTGTTCATGATGAAGAAAAAAAAATGAATTCTAAATTACATTACTGTATAGGGTCTAGTTAATAAATGCATAATTTTTATTTATATAATTACTAACGTTTATTAAATATTTTATTTTAAACGAAACAATGTCTAGGTTTAACGTGATAATAATATTCAGACACCTCGGAATGTAACAATTTGCGTGAGCTAGTATGATATTTAATGCGATTGTGAGGTATGTTTACAAATTATAATATGTATTATAATTTATTTTAATAAATAATAATTTTTTTAATAAATATAATGATAACATTATAGTCTGTGTAAACTGTCTCAACCTTCAGAAAATCAGTTGCGTTTAGATATTCACTAAGTTCACTGATAATAATCGGACGCAAGAGAAACACTGGATACAACGTACGCCAACTTGTCACTTTTCACAATGCAAAAGGTGAATCGTAAAGGAAAATTGCAGCAATGCTTAAAATTAGTAAAAGTACAGTGTGAGATATTATTAAAAGATTGAAGTATAAAGACCGAATACAATCTATTCCGCAAAGAAGCCAACAAAAATTTTGGACACGCGATATAAAAGAAAAATTATAAGAAAAATAAAGAAAGATCCTACATTAAGTGCACCAAAATTAGCTGCCGAATTATTAGAAGAGACTGGCAAAAAAAATGCACCCCCAAACAATACGCAGAGCATTAAAAGAATGTGGTTATAATGGACGAGTTGCTCGGAGAAAACCGTATGTGAATGAAACTTATAGAAAGAAAAGACTAAACTTTGCGAGAGAATTTGTTTTAAAAGAAGATGCGTGGTGGAATGATGTTATTTTTAGTGATGAGAGTAAATTCAACATTTTTGTATCGGCTGGCGAAGAATGGTGTGGCGAAAGAAAAATGAAGAATTAAAAATTAAAAATACATTCAACATTTGGAATGGGTGAATTAATTTTTATTGATAACATAATGTACGAAAATGTATATCTGAACATTTTAAAAAATAATTTACGTAAAAGTGCAATGAAAATGGAGATTCAGAATACATTTAAGTATTATCGAGATAATGACCCGAAGCATAAGGCACGTATCGTACAGGAATATTTGCTGTATAATTGTCCACAATTATTACAACCGCCACCTCAGTCCCCAGATCTGAATCCTATAGTAAATTTATGTGA
Source organism: Agapostemon virescens (assembly GCA_028453745.1). Classification (NCBI taxonomy): domain Eukaryota; kingdom Metazoa; phylum Arthropoda; class Insecta; order Hymenoptera; family Halictidae; genus Agapostemon; species Agapostemon virescens. Next base: position 4,542,963 of record CM052099.1, read on the forward strand.
TGAACTAGACCGACGAATTAGAACAACTTCAGTAACATCTAAAGAAACGTTAAAAGAACGACTGAAAGAGCAATGGAATAATATCAGTACAGAATATTTGAAAAAAATAATTTGCAATATGCCTGAACTATTAAAAGAGATCATTCGTCAAGAAGAATATCCTACACGATATTGAATTACTTTTCGTTTGTAAAAATTAGTACAAAAACTATGTCTTTAAAAGAGTCCGAATATTATTGTAACGTTAAAACCAGACATTGCTTTGTTTAAAATAGAACATTTAATAGACGCTAGTAATTATATAAATAAAATTTATACTTTTATTAACTAGACATTATGTAGGAATGTAATTTAGAATTAATTTTTTTTCCTTCATCGTGAACAAAATTACAATGCGACAAAGTAAAATTTTATAGTGTCCAAATATTGAAGTTCCTCACTGTAGGTGCATCGATTTATTAAATGATACGCGAAAAGGATTTCGGAAAAGTTGCAAATCGTACGAATTACATGACGAATAAAAAAGGAAGTTTTTAAATATTTTTTATTTACACCACGTACTAAAAATTTTAAAGACGCATCTTGTAGAATTGTGATAGTTATACACATGCAGAAAAATCCGAAATCGATCGATGTGCACACGAACTACTTGCAAAATCGCAATTTTTTCGTGGTTCTGTATCAGTTCCTGCTTAAACTCCACAAATCCTCACATCATTCTATGAGTAATGTTCTTCCCTGCGTCACTCGATTTCGATAACGTTTTCAGCATGCGCACAACTAATAGATCTGCAAAATGTATATTTTAAACTTTCATTACGAGTGGAAATAAAAATGTTTTAAAAAATGTCTGCTTTATTTTGTCCATGGAATTTGTATCAATTAGATATATTTCAAATTTATTTTTGCATACCATTTAGTAAATCGATGCTTCTAATTGCTGCAGAAAAATCAAGTCGTTTGGTTCAATTTTTAAAAAGTTGTTTACATATAGAGAGTATCGGGATACTTTCTTGAGTCACTGTACCATACATATAATTCAATAGAACATTCCGAACAATTGCTTCGTTTCACACAAACTGTACACGCCTTTATTATTTTCTACATAAATTCCATCGTATATAAAAATCATGAATGTTAGTTGAAATTATGCTTTCTAATATTTGCAATCGTTATTGGTGATGATCATAATAGCTGTCCGCGGCCACTCCAATCACTCCAAACTTCAAGAAAGAAAGAAGATACAAAGATAGATACAAAGTGATAAAGCACTAAATTAAATTAGAGATTTCCAACAGCCTCTGTATTATTTTTGTGTTATGCCTCTGTTGTATTTTTTGTGGGCTCATGAGTTGCGTTTTTCCAATGAACAAAAAAACCTCGATCCACTTACAATTCCTAAAGCTTTCCGTGGGGTTGGTATTATCGTAGTAGCCATTAATCACAATTGCGTTTGTCAAATTGCTTCTGTTTGCCTCTAGTGATCATTAATTATAATTATCGATTGCTCGATAGATGCCACTGGATATTTATTCACTTGAATACCTGTGCAACTATGCACAATGTTGGAATTCGCTGGATCTGATCTATTACTATACCGTTATTTCAACCACGTAGAATGTTCAGGCACATTAGAAACGCATCAATCACTAGTAGCACTTCGAAACAACAACTTGAACAATGCAGTTCTGCTATGAACAATGTAACCCCTCTAGGTACTTTAAAATCCTTTTTCATTCATGGCTTGATTTTGTCGAATAAATGAGTTTTATTTAACTGTTTGAGTCCCAAGGAATATTGAAAAAAACACTGTCCAAAAATCCCGAACAGCGCAACCGCGCTTTCTCTAAATGAGTACGAAAAGACTCAAGCGACGCGATAGCGCTTCTTTTATTTTATGTCGACAAATCCCAATCGGCGCGATAGATTTTAAATGCATATATAATCTACAAGAAAAAAGGTGAAGGTAAAGCAATGAATCGGCTAGATTTTATTTCAAATATTATTTTTTAAATTCAGTGTGAGTGGATGAACGATATGAAAGCAAGTGGTCGTGTAAAGGAAAAAACATTTGGTTTAGTGAAGTTGCCACAACGTAACTTGCAACGATGAATAGTCTGTAGCACCACAAATCAAGGAAAAAAAATCACATTTAACCCTTTGCACTGGAAGCTGTTTTAACTCCAACCCCAATGCATTTTTTCTGACCTACAATATTTTCATCCTACACGATATATTTCATCTTATGCATACGAAATTTGTTTGCTATTACTCGTCCTTGCAACGATTCACTTTTTACGAATTTCTTTGACACAAGTGTAGCGATGTAAAGATTGTTTTAAACAGTACTGCAGTAATTTTCAGTGGTGTCTGAGAGTCACCGTTCGAGGGCAAAGGGTTAATTTATGTGCAATGCAAAAAAGAAATTTATCCCATATGTTTCGATAAACATCGATGTTACAAATTACAAGTGTTACTCCCCATTTAAATTGTTTGTTCACAACACAAAAAATATTTTCAATTTGTAATTCGTTATTTTATTAAATACATCTGTATTATTACATATGTGTACTGTAAGTTTATAAATATTTCAAGTTTTGTTCGATAAAAATTATTGAGAAGATAACAATGAAATACAAAATATTTTATTTGTATCATTTACGTTAAAAGAAGGAGCTGTACGATGTACGTGCGTCAGTGAATCTGACAAGGGAACATATTCAGATACGAAAATCCGATTTTGATGAAACTTACAGCTTTATTATTTAAACAAAAGACTTTTGTTAACATTTTCTTGCGCGACTACATTTCCATTCAAATTTTTTCGTTCGAATCTTCAATGAACTTAGAAGAACGTTATACAGCCGTATGTTGCTTATCAACACTGAACCTAGTTATAAAATTGACTGGATAATATATGGCCTTGTGAGAACGACAAGACTTAGGTTATTTAGATTTTCTGCGATTTTTATTACAACATGTGATTGAATAAAGGTGTTTTGAGCGCACGAATAGCAAATCGTTTTGTAAGAAAGTTTTATATTTATCCTTGCGCTTCGAGCGCCTAACTTAAGAAGGCTCGATATTTAAGGGTGGTGCAAATAATATTATAAAGACACACGACTTGTTAGTACCCAGAACTGAGTTTAATAATTCCGACGTACTGGTTTTTCTTACGAAAATAATACGGATTTCCAAACGAGCGGTTTAGTTGAGTTGAAGTTGTTTCAGTGACGTTGAAATGTGAATCGCCTAAAGTGCGAAAAGGGTGCAGTATTTATACAAAAAATGGTTCATGTAAGCGCACCAATCAGAGTCGATGGTGGCTTGGTCAAGCGGCGCGATCGCAGGTAAACGTTCGGTTTGGTCGTTGCGCCTGGTCGCAAGACGTTGGACGTAGGGGTGGTTTACTGCTGGGAATTTCCAAAACGCTGGCTTGTAGGAATATACCAGGTGCTCAACTTGTACAGTGTAGAAAAATTCATATGCGCTTATATATAATGTTGTTATGACGTAACACAGATTTTCTGCGATTTTTATTAGAATATGTGATTGTAACTTCTGTAAGTGTAACTTCAGTAATTAAATAAAAACTCTGGAAAGGGTTGTTTGATCCGGTGTGCTAGCTTTAGCGTTAACCCCGTGGCATACAATGACGTCCGTTAGACGTCATCCATTTCATGTGCCATGTAGATTTCGACGTCTCCGAGACGTCAAGAGCTGTCTCTAACGGACGCCGAAAATCGTGCATCGATTTCGATTCGATTCGAGTACCAAGGGATATGATAAAATGTTCTTTTATTTGCTCGACATAGCTGTTTATAATGCTTAAGGTTCTGTATTCTAAATTGCCTGATTCAACAAACCAATCGATTGTAGATTTTCGATCGAATATCGCAGACGATATGCTACACAATTTGTCGCTTCCTAATTACTCGACACGCGGCTGACCGTCGCGAAGTGAGTAGCTAACTCGATTACAGGCAAAAAGGAACTAACAAAAAGGAAGATGCCTTCGAGATGGTCTCCTCCACTTTCTCCGCAACAGTACCGATAACAAAATCGCATCGACAAGCAAATAAACCAGGAAGAAATACATTGAAAGCAGTATTCATTGTCGGTGTAACAGCGATTCTGCAAGACGAATGTCATATTATATATTTGGATTAGAATCCTTACTACAAGTCTGAGTTAAATGTATTATATGAAACATAATAATAATATAATAATGTGTTATACCTTCCACTAACAAAAAGGAACATCCTGCAAAGAGATGTCACGTGTTTGTAAAAAGTAATTTAAGAAGCGAAATACCTTTGCAGTGTAAAGAATGTTTAGTTCCTTTAGATATTCCAAAATGCTTTGAAACGTATCGTCCTTTGCAGAATTATCAATTTATTATTTTAATTAATGTTTTTGTAAGTTTCAAGTCTGATTTTGTTTTTATTAAATTCGACATGACGAATATTCAATCAAAATATACTATTTTACGAAAATGCATAAGGTTTTAAATATTTTCTTTAGCTACTCATTGTTCAGAAACAAGCAAATCAACTCATAATTAATTAAATAGCTCATATGTCGCTGGCACTCAATGTGTTAATTACTGTTCATTAAAAATTTCGAAATAACATATTCTGTTTCCGAGCGTGCATACAACTGTTCGGTAGAGCCAGTTAAATATTATTCTTTGGACGTGTCAAATTCCATTTTATTTGTACGTCAAGGGGTTAATAAGAAAATGTGGCATATCGGTACAAGAGAATTTTAATAACAGCGCCATAAATGTCTCGTTAGAAATTCAAAACTAAAGTTATCAGTTTTTAGTCATTTATATACTTATGTATTCCGAATAACATAACTGTAATCATAAAAGACCGTTGTAACGTGATGTAATTCCGTTGTGATGCATCGATTTCCAATTGCTTTTACGAACTATAAATTGATTTACTCTCGACACCCTAATGTATGCACTGAAACTATGAAATTTGACGTTTACGAAATTATGGAGCTTTAAAAATGTTGAAATTCAAAGGTAAACTGTCCTGCATGATTTAAAAAAAAGACATAAGATACCGTACCTGTAATAAGAATTTACGGCTTTGAATTCGATAAAAACTTAAGCAAACGGTTCGGTAACTGTAACAAGGATATAAAAATCGAATCGGGGAGATCAGGTATGCCAGGATTACCTAAATAAAAAGCCCAAAGGCGCCACGGCCTGTTCAGCGCCTCTTTTCATCCTCGCCCCAGGGATTTATCGTGACGTCACAATAAGATACAGAATTTATCAACACCGGGCGAAGACGTTCTTTTCTTTCTTTTGCTTCACTTTTGGGATTTGGTTCGTGGCGAGATACCGTGGTCTCGGGTAAAGGAAACATACCGATTTTTTCGCCGGTCCGTGAATCGACTCGTTACAATGCAAAAACATTTATTTAACGCTAAAACTACCGAAAAATAAATCCAACGATATACGTTGCTTTGTAATAATAACGAGACTGTATCTATTAAAAATTCATATAATTCTTATTGTAACGTGTACGTGATTAAAAAAGTACATCCGAAAATTTCTGACCAAAACATTTTTATAACTTCAATAATTGCGAAAGAAAAAACTAGGGGCCAGTCAAAATGACTGGTTTGGTAGTTCTAGTGTTAAAATTGTCACACTATTATTCAAAACGATTTCCACAGTATAATGTTTGTATTTAAAAAATTAATAAAAATTGAAGTGTTGCGCGTACGATTAATAGTAACAAATTTTATATGCATGGGAAAAAATTAACGACGTACAATGGAACTACTTTAGGACAAAAAAATTGTATCGACTTTGGAATTAAAACTGTTTGGAGTGCAAAGGATTAAATATATTATTTACAATTTGTTTGAAAATGAAAAAATAACGTGGATATGTAAATATTAACATAGCTAGCTTGATTTTTTTGAAAAATTGACTTAGGCAACTTTCAAAATAAACGGTTCATATAACTAAATTCTTGTTTGTCTTATGTGGAATTCTATTATTGTTGTAGAAAAATGACAATTTCTGTTTACCTCTACAACTACCGAACAATAAATCCAACAATATGCATTGCTTTGCAATAATAATAAGACTGTATCTACTAAAATTTTATACAATACTTATTGTAAGATGTACGTGATTAAAGAAGTACATCCGAAAATTTCTGACCAAAACATTTTTATAACTTCAATAATTGCGAAAGAAAAACCTAGGGACCAGTCAAAATGACTGGTTTGGTAGTTCTAGTGTTAATATTCGCTGATAATGATTGAAACCGAGCGAGACGACTGTCCCGTCAAATGAAAAACGAGTTAGAATCGTTTCTAACATAGATTCGAGAGTAATTGAAAGAATCGGTGGGTCGCTTGTGAACGAGACAACCCGCTGCTATACATTCATGTGACAAAAGAAGACAAAGAAAGTAGTTCTTTTATTGACATTTCCAACACGGTTTCCGCATGTTAAAAAAGCGGAAACATCCTACGGGCCTGAGACGTCGTATTTCATCTGATAAATACATGAACATTTGTCCCATTCGGTTTGATTCGTAATCAGCAAGAAGTGAAGTTGGGAAACTGAGGGATGGCATAAGATAGTGCATGTATAAATAAATTGTTTCCGGTCGTTTTACCTGCGCTGCTTTCTCTCTTATCTTCGCCAAGTATCGACGATAATCCGTGCAGAAAAATTACGTCCGATCAAACGCTCGTTAATGTACGCTATTTCTGACGCGAGATACGTCCGAACGTCTGGGAAGCACGATAACATTTCCTTGGCATACTGTCGTCGAATTATTGTCCGATTGTATCGCTATTACATCGGAAAATAAATTTCCCAATACAAGAAATCCCGTCGGAGATAAAATCAATTTCTCGAAGAACGAGCAAATTACACATAGAGGAAAACGCAGTTTGCGTCAACGAGGTAATAAAATATGTACCTCTGCGAACACCGGTAATTTCACTATTATAATCGTACCAAAAGAACGAATGTACAGGAAACAATAGGGTAACGACGGTCGCTTAAGCAATAATGTAATCAAATGAACGATTAGGCTGAAATATTTATTTAAAAGTACGTTTCATATATTTGATTATCTATCTGTTCGTGCGATAAGAATAAAAACTATGAGTAACAGTGGTCACTTAGCAGATAACGATGATCTAGAAACGCGAAAGTATTTGAACATTCTTTCAATCGGAATAACTATATTAAAATTGAACCAAACAAATATGTTTATGTATCGAGCAACTAAAAGCATTGATTTGGCGAAAGGCGCGCTAAAAAGATTGAAAAAATTGTGATTTGTAAAAATGATACAAAAACATAAAATGGCACTTTTTAAAAACATTTGCATTTGAGCCCGCAATGAAAATGTAATACAAGTGTTATGTAGATCTGCGACAATGACACTCACGCTGAAAATTATGAGCACTTGTTTCGTATTTTCCAGTCGATAATTGGAAAACGAATCGTCGAGTGGTGAATTGAAAAAAAACATCGGTGACCTTGAAATTTCATTAAAAAAACACGACATAAAAATTTTTTCATTCACCATTATATTGCTCCTTGCAATAGTGTCACTTTGTCCTCTGAAGTTTTCTAATAGGACTGTAAATACGAAAGATATTTAGGTGTTCCCATTTATGTGGGACACCCTGTATATAAGCGCATATGAATTTTGTGATACTGTACAAGTTGAGACCCTGTATGTTCCTACAAGCCAGCGCATTGGAAATTCCCAACAATAAACCACCCCTACGTCCAACATCTTGCGACCAGGCGCAACGACCAAACGAACGTTTACCTGCGATCGCGCTGCTTGACCAAACCGTCATCAACTCTGATTGGTGCGCTTGCATGAACCATTTTCTGTATAAATACTGCACACTTTTCACATTCAGGCGATTCACATTTCAAACGTCACTGAAACAACTTCAACTCAACTAAACCGCTCGTTTGTAAATCCGTATTATTTTCGTAAGAAAAACCAGTACGTCGGAATTATTAAACTCAGTTCTGGGTACTAACAAGTCGTGTGTCTTTATAATATTATTTGCACCACCCCTAAATATCGAGCCTTGTTAAGTTAAGCGTTCGAAGCGCAAAGATAAATATAAAACGTTCTTACAAAACGATTTACTATTCGTGCGCTCATAGCAGATTCGGTTCTGCTGAAGTACAACATCCGCAGCGCAACGAGGAGGATTCGGCAACGTCTGGAGCGTCACATTCACCAAGCGCAGTCGACGAATCATCAGGATCATCGCCGCCGAGGAAGCGCGTCGAACATCCAGAAATTCATCCACAACCGGTAGCGAGCAACGATAATCGTAAGTCGTACTACAGCGCTCTACATCCGTTAATCAAGTTTATCAACACTTATTTATTTTATTAACACTTCAAGTTTAAAATCAATTGATTAAAATCAAGTTTATTTAACACTTTGACGGCCATGTCACCCATATATGGGTACAGAATTATTCGTCCATGTTTAAAAATAAATGTCTACGTTAACCCTTAGCACTCCGATGGCTCCTCTGAGGGGACATTAAAAATTGGCAGAATATTATTCAGAACAATGTTTACATTGCAATGTTTGTATTTAAGAAGCTAGGAAAAATTGAAGTGTTGCACATAAGATTAAGATTAACAAATTTGATATTCACGAAAGGAAACGAACCACATACAATGGAGTTATTCTAGGACAAAAAAATGTCTCGAGTTAGGAATTAAAATTGCTTGGAGTGCTAAGGGTTAATACGTTCGTTGCATTCAATGAAATTGATATTTGAAGAATACAAGAAGGTTGATAGAAAACTATATGCCATACATTTAAAGTTTCCAATCGCTGTTTCATTAAATAAATTAATTTGATTTTATAAAATTTTCAAGGTCGTCAGTTGAGCAGTTAACGTGTTAAACATCATGGCGCAGCGCACCGAAGCCAGCGAGTGTGAATTAATTAGGAAACGAGCGATTATCAAACGTAGAACAATCGCGTTCCAGAAATTTGTTAACGAAGGCAAGTCTGAAAAAATGTGTATAAATTATTTGAAAACGCAAATCGCGCAAATGCAGGAGGAGTTTAAAACGTTTCAACGTGTTCAAGAACGGCTTGAAATGATCGCGGAGGACGAATTATTCGAAACACGCGTGGATGAACGAATGGAATTTGAAGAATTATACCATAAAACAATTGAACGAGCGCTGATAATTGTACACAACGCGACGCGACATGTAGCCAAATCGCTAGCCGGTAGCGCAGGTAGATGCGGCGAACGGCTATCGTCATTATCCGACGGTAACGTGGCAAATGCAACCGAGACACAGGTGCAACTACATACCCTACACCTTCCGAAATTCCACGGATCGTACGAAGGTAGGCCAGGCTTTTGCGACGCCTTTAAGTCAGCGGTACATGATAACCCACGTTTCCGGGACGGACAAAAGCTGACCTACCTGCGTTCGTGCTTGACCGGAAAGGGTGCAGAGAAAATCGAGACACTAGAAAGGCAACACAATAATCCGACCGCGATTGTAAACAAACGAATCAAGGCGCTATTCGAATTACCGCAATGCAGACGAGGGAATCTGAAATCTCTAGGCGACTTAATAGACGTCGCCACGCAACACTATCTAGTATTAGAAGCTCTAGACAAACCATTCTTAGAAGCATTCCCCATATACGCGATAACTTCCAAACTAGACGAAGAGACAAGACTGAGATGGAAGGAACACATTGAAGGAAATGCATTTCCAACCGTAAATAACCTATTAGAATTTTTGCAAACGCGATGCAGAATATTAGAAGATATATAAACAGAAACATGTAAAAAAACACAATATCCAATTTACAAACGACTAACATCGCACAACCCGCAAAACGCACGTAACACTTCACACGCATCCAACCAACTGAAATCCATAAACGCATACACAACAAACGCATAATTCTTGTAAACGCGATTTCTAGTGAAAATTCTATTGTTGGGCGGACTACCTAATAAACTTCAAGTTATCAAGAAGAAAAAGGAGTATTTCTCGAGAGAATCCCATCCTTTCCATTTTCACGGCATAACAGCACCTACTACAACTGGTCAAGGAAACAAATACTTTCGCAGACTTGACTCCATCTAATTATTACTTATTTGCATCGATGGGGCACGCGTTTGCTGAACAGCGATTCCCATCTTACGAAAATGCACGAATATTACTGGACGAATGTATTGCATCAAGAGAGGAACAGTGTTTTTTGGCGTGGCATCCGCAAATTGTCAGTGAGATGGAAAAAATTTGTAGCTACCGATGTACAGTGAATCACTTTAATATTCGGACGCTACAATTTTCAATTTGTCGCATTGTAATTTTGTTTACGATGCAGGAAAAAGAAAATAAATTATAAATTGCATTACTGTATAGGGTCTAGTTAATAAAAGCATAATTTTCATTTATATAAGTACTAAGGTTTACTAAGTATTCTATTTCAAACGAAACAATGTCTAGTTTTAACGTGACAATAATATTCGGACACTTCGGAATATAACAATTTGCGTGAGCTAGTGTGATATTTAATGCAATTGTGAGGTATGTTTACAAATTACAATATGTATTATAATTTATTTTAATAAATAATAATTTGTTTTAATAAATAATAATTTGTTTTAATAAATATAATTATAACATTACAGTCTGTGTAAACTGTCTCGAGCCTCAGAAAATCAGTAGTGTTTAGATATTCACTAAGTTCACTGGTAATAATCGGACGTAAGAGAAACACTTCATACAACACTAGCCAACTTGTCATTTTTCGCAATACAAAAAGTGAATCGTAAAGGAAAATTGCAGCAATGCTTAAAATTAGTAATAGTACAGTGTGAGATATTATTAAAAGATTTAAGTATGAAGACCGAATACAATCTATTCCGCAAAGCCAACCAAAAATTTTGGACACGCGAGATAAAAGAAAAGTTATAAGAAAAATAAAGAAATATCCTACATTAAGTGCACCAAAATTAGCTGCCGAATTATTAGGAGAGACTGGAAAGAAAGTGCACCCCCGTACAAGAATATTTGCTGTATAATTGTCCAAAATTATTACAACCGCCACTTCAGTCCTCAGACCTGAATCCTATAGTGAATTTATGAGATGAACTAGACCAACGAATTAGAACAACTGCAATAACATCTAAAGAAATGTTAAAAGAACAACTGAAAGAGAAATAGAATAATATTAGTACAGAATATTTGAAAAAAATAATTTGCAATATGCCTGAACTATTAAAAGAGATCATTCGTCAAGAAGAATATCCTACACGATATTGAATTACTTTTCGTTTGTAAAAATTAGTACAAAAACTATGTCTTTAAAAGTGTCCGAATATTATTGTAACGTTAAAACCAGACATTGCTTTGTTTAAAATAGAACATTTAATAGACGTTAGTAATTATATAAATAAAATTTATACTTTTATTAACTAGACATTATGTAGGAATGTAATTTAGAATTAATTTTCTTTTTCCTGCATCGTGAATAAAATTACAATGCGACAGAGTGAAAATTTTATAGTGTCCGAATATTAAAGTTATATTAAAGTTTCGGAGCATTTTTGGTGAATTTCTTACCTCTAACTTAAAATGATTACGCATACAAATTAATGGGTAAAATTTTTATATTTTAGCATTTTGCGTATCTTCCGTTATCTTCCTTTTCCTATCTTGCGTTATCGTCCTAATCACCTTTAGGAAGATAATTTCTTAAACCTTAATCTTTGTAATTTTTCTTTGTACGATATTTGATATAACAATTGCCAAAATGCATGTTCGGTTTCTCGAGGCAAGTATTACAATATATTGTTTGATGTCTTTTGCCGGGTTTATTTCTTTGAGAGCAGACTTTGCAATCTTGCCTAACTCCTGTTAGAATAGTATGCAGCTTTCCATTCAGGCGGATGTCTTCGAAATTGGAGGTTAAAGTTGAAGCTCGGTTACGTATCTGTCGAACATCTCCAGTCAGTTCGTTAACTAAGTTTTTCACATACCGCAGGTGACTAAGTGGCTATTCTCTTCTTTGCTGTTTTGTGGTTTTATAAAGAATATAAGAATTTATTAAACAAATTTCTAGGCCCCCTGAAAAAACAGTTTACGCCACCATTTCGAAGATTTTCTCAGAAAACAGTACGTTGAGGCATACTGATCTGCACAATCGACACCGCCCATATGTTTTTTATAATTTATTACAATATTAGTTAATTTATTGCATTATTCCAATTGGTCAGACATGTGACAACCCTCGTATCCTTCCATGCTAAAACTATTTCTTTTGCGGCATGTTACTGTAGATTTCTTGCGACATTTTGCATTTTTTATTTGATTTGATAGATGCTTTCTATTTGTTAAGATTATAGGATTAAGATTAGGATCTTATTCACACGCCGCTTGTTTTTCTAAAGACGCCAAGGAAACGTTTAAGGCGAGATAACGTTCTGGTGAGCGAGAGTCACCTTTCGAGTTGCGGCATCTAATAATGTAGTGAGTAAGAGTCACCTCTTGAGTGCAAAGGGTTAAAATTGCTCGGAGTGCAAAGAGTTACAACGCGCGCACTCTGTAACAGCAATACCGATATCACCGTTGCCAGCTTGACCGCGATGTCCCTATTCTGCCCTGTTCGTTGGAAAATAGAAAATCGATGGAATTAAAAGGAGTTCACGGCGACTCGTAAAACAAGGTACAAATTGTTACGTGCATCCTGTTTCTGCATATCAAATTGAACTTTCCGTGCAATCTGATAGCACGCGAACGAGGCTAATCGGTAGCTGAGCCGCTTTTAATTACTGCGTCGAACAGGGAACAGTTTCGAAACAGCTCGAGACTCGTCGGAACCGCTGTTTAACATTTTTGTATGTTAGTCTGTCGCGTGGTCTCATCGTTCCTCCCCTCCTCGATAGATTAGCATACTTATTTGCTCGTGCATCGGGTTACACCTGTTTTCTATCGGACACAAACGCGAGGAACAAGCTCGGAGAACACACAAGAGGAGAGCGAGGCCTGGTCTTAACCAGGAACGTTGCAAGCGATCCACGAACGAGCATAATCCCGGGATCGTTTTGACACGCGCAGCTGATTCGCCGATGTCCGAGGAACTGTTACCAAAACGCGACCAGCCGGAACTCTCTTCGGTGATGGACCAGAGCCGAAGACTCGGCCGAAGAGACAAGAGAGGCTACGTATCCGGAGTAATTTACCTGTCGGATTATCGCTGTGGAATCGCGTCTCAATTACCGCACTGTCAACCGCTCTGACGCCACGCGGCCAGACGACATCTTATCAGCGAGAGAACTCTGGCATGCGTGTACATGGTGAAACTGTTATAATCGAAACATCGGTTTCTCCCTTTCTTTCTTTCCCCTTTATTTTCAGTCTCGTTTTCTCGCCCGACGATTACCGAACCGCGATGCGAGCTGACAGCCAGCAAAATCGATCGATCAGCGAGGAATCGTCGAAAGTTCGGAATCGAATGCGTTCGCTTTGTCGGGGCGTTGCGATTGAGAAATGGTTGTCAGACCATCGCTTTCGAATTTTACACGCGGATCTTCGTCGAATAAGATTATATTTGGACCCGTTCGAGCGCGTGCAAATCAACCAGGCGCCGACGTAATTGCACACGATTGGGGTGCTTGATTTCGCGTTGATTATGATTCGACGGAACCGTAAAGGATGCATTTTAACACTTTATCGACCGGACATTATTTTAGAATTCTTCAAGGTCCATAGTTCATGAATGAAAACTTTTTAATGGATCTCACAATGTTGACGGCCATTTTTATTGCGAATCAACTGGGCAGCCTCAGTAACGTTGCCTAATAATTTCATTAAAAATTGCAACGTAAAGGCAATTTTTAAGCTCCATTTTGTTGCAGCACAATTATTGAAAGACCTATTAATACTTTAACTGCACTACCAACGGCATCAAATATGTCACAAAATCAAACTCATTTATATAACGAAACAACAATTGAAAACTTAAAATGTACGACACTAAGTTATGCTTCATTGTTCTTCTATTTTCTAGGTCTCAATTAAATTCAGTGAAATGAATATATTAATGTACAAATTTATTTTTAAACATGGACAAATAATTCTGTCACCCATATATGGGTGACATGGCAGTCAAAGCGTTAATAGGCTTCCGGTCGGTAAAGTGTTAACACGTCGAATATGCCATGTTGGTCACCGATCATCGGCGTTGTAATCAAGACGTTTGTAATATTTTCTCCAGAAAGCTTATACCTTATATTAACCCTTTGCGGTCATATGTCTACTCTCAGCCACCATAACAAGAAACCGTGCTAATCTTATACTGAATTCATCCATGTATCAGTTTACAATTTTTCTGCACAAATATAAATATGTACTGGACCTATTCACGAACTAATGCGGCGCTCCTATCAGCAATATATACCAGCAATGATGAAAAAACCAGCTGTAACAAAAAGTAATACTGTCGCTGCCTGTCGATCAGCTGATATTCTATTATTGCCGTGGAAAGATGAGAGAATAGTCACCATGTTAAGCAGCTTCTATACCTCGGGCGGGACAACTATAGACAGAAGGTTGAAACAAGGTGGCACCGTCAACATAAAGAAACTCAATGTTATTATAAATTACAATATGAATATGGGAGGCGTTGACAGGGCTGGCCAATTAGCAAGTTCATATTGTTTCATGAGAAAATCTTGCAAATGGTGGAGAATGATTTTTTTGTGGAGATTAGAAGTTTGTGCAATCAATAGTTACATATTATATAAGGTGACAGCTAGAAGAGATAACAGGACGCCCATGTCACATTTTATGTTCGTCCGAAAATTGGTGGACCAACTTGTAGGTGATTTTCATGATGGAGCATCATTAAACCCAGGAAGACCATCGATCTGGGATAAAGTCGAAAGGCTGAACGAAAAACTGCACATATTACGACGTTGCGAAGACGTTAAAAGTAAAGATTGTTCTGTACGTTCCAATAGAAAGGTTAAGGGCGGAAGACGTCAAACAAATTATTTTTGCGATACATGCAGTCGAAAACCAGGACTGCATATTGGAGACTGTTTTGAAAAATTCCACACAATGGAGAACTATAAAATATAATTTTTACATAAAAACATATTGTTGTATAAACATGTAATTAAAGTTGTCAAAAGAATTAATAAATCTGGTTTATTCTTTATAATCTTGCATGTTATGTATCACTGCTATTTCAACGGAAATTAATTCCGACCAGTAAGACACCCATGTCCAAATATAATACGTGCGAAAAGGGTTAAAGTATTAACCCTTAATCACTCTGTTGGCTCCGCTACAGAGGCATCTGTCATTTCTTTCGTACCTCCGATGGTTCCAATGCTGAGCTGATAAATTTTTGCGTAAATAATATTTTATTCATTGTTTGCATATAGAGTACAAAAGAAACGAAATATATAGTATTAAGTACAATGTTTTAACTTTCCAAAACATTGTCAACGATCGTAATATCCTTGTTATTTTGATGTATACAAGTTGTTTTCGTATAGCGGGTTTTGCACCGCGTTAGAACTGTTATTGCTGAATTCGCATTAGAACTATTATATTAATATCATTTTCCAGTTAAAATCTGGCTTATCGACACGAAAAGTTGCTAGAAGGTTTGCCGTTAGTCGGGCAGTAGTGCATAAAATACGGAAACGATATTGCAATGACGTTCCTACATTCTTTTAAGGTCGTCCAAAATTATTATCTTATCAGGACAAACGACGATTAACAAAGTACATTACTTTAGAAGTCGCGACGACGGCATCAATGGCTGCAAAGCTGTTGGAAAGAAAATAAGCAAATGAACTGCTCGAAAAACACTAAAAGAAGCTAATTTTATATCAATATCACGATCTTTAATATTTTATTATCTACATCTACTAGATCGTGTCGAGACAAAAATATATTTTCAAACCGGAACAAAGCGTCGCGTTATTAATTTATGATAGTCGATAAATTGTATTTTCATTGTCGTTGAAATTAATTGTTTAATATAGTGCCGAGAAGTGAATAATTGTGGAACTGATCGATTTAACGCGTAACTTTCGAATCTGCTGTTATAGTCGAACGCTATGGGGGCTGCAGCAACGTATAAATACGCGCGCACGCATACACGTCCTTACCAGTGATTTATGCTTTACGTAGCACAACTCTGGTGGACTGTGTATACGCAACCAAGGACCGTAGACAAAATATCAGTAATAAACGGATGATACTAGGAACCCATTGTTCGACTCACGGCAAACGAGCTTGACAACTGCGCGGTCTCTTGCATGTCGACCATATTATCGTTACTGTTCGTAATAGGCAAATGATTCGTCGAGTAATATTCATTTTTACCTTTGCATTTGGTTCTCTGATGCGTCTGTTACTAGAAAAATAATTTATACTTATCTTCACAGTAAGCTACTAAATCTTAGAAGCAACGAAGAATCACAATCACTCGAAACATAGCGATTAGACTGCACATCTTTATGCAAATTTTCACTTGCATACTTCATTATATGCAAAATGGAATAACAGAATTAATTTTTTCATTGATTAACCCCTTAACTTGTACGCTCGAGTTAATTCGAGCGCGCTAAACAGGCCAAACTGTGCACACCCGGGATAATTCGAGCGGCGTTATATTTTACGCTGCTATAATTTTTCATACTCGAATATAATCGAGAATTGAAAATAACAATGTGAAAGCAAAGAAAAAAAATCGTTTTATTGATATGTATCATTTACATGGGATTGTAAGCTATAACACTTATTTATTCAAGAATATAATATAGCCTTTTTCCATGGAACAAAAGCGCAGTACATCAAAACACACATTTTCCATCAAAAGAAAATTTTGATCATTTTAATATTTTTTTAATTTTTTTGCCAAGTCAGTGTTCTAAATTGAGTTTTTTACATTAAAAAATTGATTTTTTTAGCCGGTTAAAAAAAAACTGTGCGTTAAGGGGTTAACCCTTAACACAACAATGGCGCCTCTGAGGCGACACTGAAAATTGCCATACTATTATTCAAAATAACTATTACATTACCATGTTTCTATTTAAGAAATCGATAAAAATTGAAGTGTTATATGTACCGAGTAATATTAATAAATTTGATATGCACGGAAGGAAATTAACCATCTACAATGTAACTGTTCTAGGTAAGAAAAATGTCTTGATTTTGAAATTAAAGTTGCTTAGAGTGCAAAGGGTTAAAATCCTGGATTTATTACCACGTCAGGGTAGACCAAGGAACTTCGAAAATATTGTATCGACATCACTTTACAAGAATATAAGACGAATTACAACAACGAAATAAAAGGACACGGTGGTCTTACTCCGGTATATACCACCGTAACCTTTTCAAATCCCTCTCGCATGAACAAAACGTAAATGAGCAATTGTTATGTAATTTATCCACTTAAAAAATGCCCTGAATCGCATAAATTGTGTTTTTGCAGTGTTGTAAAGATATATAAAATAAATTCAGTATTGTTTTTTCAATTTGAACGATTTTAAATGCTGTCGAATGGACTTGGGCTTTTTAAAATGTTCATAACGAATGTGGTTGTTAACTTGAAAAGTGACTTATTTCCATTCTTGATAGGAAAACATTATTCGCTTAATCATTGCTATTATCTTAATAGGTACTGTATGACATATTTGAGCCGTTTATTTTGAAAGTGGCGCAAGACCATTTTAAAAAAATTCGAGTCAGCTACCATAATAGTTACATTTTTAGAAGATCTTTTCATTCTGAGGCAATTTGTTACTAATATATTTAAAATCGTTGAGATTTTGTAACATGAAAATTTGCTGGTAAGTCCCATTGTAAGAGTTTCAAATAGATATGGAAAATAATTATGTAATAAAATTTTATGAGATCCCAGCTTTATGTTTAATTATCA